>ML838407.1:8687-44408 GCA_009831015.1 Picea engelmannii | reverse complement strand
GCAGTCCCTGAAATGTGCTTTATGACAAAGGTGAAATTCTGCATATATTCCACCCACTTCGCATGCTTTTGATTAAGCTTCTCCTGCTGACTCACGAATTGCAGTGCGTGATTATCACTGTATAGAACAAATTCTTTGGGTATTAGATAATGCCTCCACTTTTTCAATGCCTGGATAATGGCATAGAATTCTTTATCATATGTGGAGTACTTCAATTTTGCATCATCCANCTTCTCGCTGTAATATGCAACAGGTCTGTCATCCTGACTTAAGACCCCTCCAACAACATACCCACTGGCATCACACTTCACCTGGAAGGTTTTCCGAAAATCTGGCAGCACCAGAATAGGCTGCTCGGTTATCTTCCGCTTCAACAATTTGAAGCTCCTTTCAGCCTCGGTGTTTGAGTACCTTGGAAAAAAATTATGTGTGGGAGAAATCACAACGCAAAGTTACTAAATCCTTTGTAATACTCTGCCAGGAGGGCATAGAGCACGTACGAGTGCGTACAAGAGAAACACATTCTGGAATGTTGGAAGCATTGAGAGAACCCTAAGGTTGCTGAATAATCTGAGGAAGGAAGGCTTTGCAAAAGTGCATCGACAAAGGAAAGGAGATGCCTTAAGAGTTTTGCAAGAGCTCAGGGAGAAGCCATCGAAAGACTTAGCTGAGCACAAGGATTGCGCCAAGGATAAAGTAAGTTCATCTTACAAGCTCAGGAGGAAGGGCGTTAAGTTGCCAGGAGAGCACTAGAAGGTCCACTCAAGGATGTAGAGGAACTGAGAACCTCGAAGGGTTCAAGCTGAGCAAACTCGCAGAAGAAATTGCGCAGGACTCTGCAAGGAGTAGGCCGAGAACAGTCTAATTCTCGAGAAGAAATTGTGCTAAGTGTGCAAGAAGGTCGAGGACTTGCCGAAGTCCCGAAGACCATAAAATCGTCCATCGTCTGGAGGAGATAGGTGGCAGAAGATCAGGAGATCCGAGAGTGGGAGCTCCAGGAGGTTTGCCAAGAGAAAATAAAGATCTTCACGAAGTCGCGAAGAGCGGTTTGAATCCAGACCGTTATATCTGTAAGGGACACATGAAAGAAATTCGCATGATTTGGAGGAATAATACTCTGAGAAATATCTGAGGAGGATATTGAAAGACTCCTGAAGGCTGGAGTTTAAATATATCACAGTCGTCGATTGAAAGGAGGGACAGGGACCATTGATCCTTACGCCGTTTGAGTTTGTTGATTCGGAGTTCGGGAACGTAAGAGTTGGTTGTCGTGGAAGGAGACGAAGCCCGAAGTGCTTGTTGGGGTTGAGCCCTGGGACACAACCCGAGGTCACGTGATAGAAAGGGCCTAGCATGGAGAGCGAGTGTTTCCACCAACTTTCTTCAAAGGGACAAGAAGAGAGCCGCGGGGTTAAGAGAACCCACACTTTGGGGAAAGAAGGACATGTGGTGGAGTTTGTTGAGTTCCAACAGGGAACCAAAGATTCAATCCAACTTAGGTGTTCGAACGATCCTAGACCGGGAGGTTGTGCAACCCCGAAGGAGAGAAGAAGATATGGGGAGGGGGTATGCGCCAAGTGGTAGAGGAATGGGGACAGTTGATCCTCGCAACGTTTGAGTTCGTCGATTCGGAGTTCGAGAACATAAGAGTTGGTTTTCATGGGAGGAGCTGAAGCCCGAAGCTCGAAGCACTTGTTGTGGTTGAGCCTCGGGACATAGCCCGAGGTCACATGATAGAAAGGGACTGGCACAGAGAGCGAGTGCCACCACCATATTTCTTCAAAGAGCCAAGAAGAGAGCTGCGAGGTTAAGAGGACCCACACTTTGGGGAAAGAAGGAACTGTTGTAGAGTTTGTCAGGTTCTAGCAGGGAGTCGAAGAGTCAATCTGACTCAGGTGTTCAAACAATACTAAACCGGGAGGTCACGTAGCCCCGAAGGAGAGAAGAAGAGAGGGGGAGGGGGTCTGCACCAAGTGGTATCAGAGCCTGATTTTATTATCAGGTGGAAAGGAGGAGATAAAGAAGATACTCTGATACCGCAAGTGGTATCAAAGCCTGAAATTATTTTCAGGAAAAGGAGACAATCTGGCTACATCAAGTAGAGTCAGAGCTTGAATTTGCTTGTAGACAACAAGTGAAGGGAGACAGAGTGAAATACTCTATGGAAAATGTTGCAAGGTGTGCAGCAGATGGTAAACAACCAGGTGGGTTACAGGTGAAGCAAGATGGTCGTTGGAGGTCATGAGCGTGGTCGAGGAGAAGTCTTCCTGCAGAAAAGAAAAGCAGATATGGACAAGGAGATCAGTGAAATCCAAGAAAAGATGGAGACGCTAGCATTCAAAATGTAGTAGGAAGCAATGGTGCGTTGGAGATACGAGTGGCCGTTGAAAAGGAAAACTAAGTGGCCTGTTCGGAAGTTGTTGGCCAGAAGGCAACAATAGGTGTTGAAAAGGTGGTTGAGATATGTCAAAAAACTCATTGGCGAGGGAAAGAGATCTGCGAGGAGTCTCATAGGTTTCCAGGTGGGAAATGAGAGGGGATCAGTTGATCTCGTAAGCTACCAGAAGGGTAGAGGAGACATCCTGAATTTCCAAGTGGGCAAGGGAGAAGAGATGAGCTCAGCTGAGAGTTTGCGTCAATAGGGGGTGTTAACAGATGAAGAGGAGGAAGAAAGGCCTCATCCATATGAATATTAATGTGGAGCTGCAAGCTGCGTGAATGAAGATGATGACGAGTTGGGAACTTCCATCACAACGGAGAAGGATCAAAGGTGCATTCTATTCATTGAAGGAGTCGAGATATTTCTGCCAAGCAACCGAGGAGAGGCTAGCACGGGGGTTGCAAAGGCAACATAAGGACAACGAGATGAGACTGTTATGGAGGAGGAGGAGAAGATATTGAAGTATGTCCCAACAGAGGAGGAACACCTAGTTGAGTTACTCACTCAGTGGGAGATAGAGTTAAAGGCACTGGAGGATTGGTTGGACAGTCCAAAACCAGAAGGTGGCTTCCACTAGATAGCCATACCAAAAGAAACATGCCAACACGAGTTGCAGCTCGAGGAAGTTGGAATGGGACTAGCTGAAGATCTGACAATGGTTAGTTTGTCGGAGGAGGAAGTTGAACAATAGTTTAGTGGCGAGACTTCGGAATTGGATTTTGCAACAAGGTGGCCAGTCAACATCACAAGGGATGAAAGCAACATGGGAGATCAAGACAACCTACCCATAGAGCAACATGAAGAGTTGTAGTCGATGAAGCCGAACCAACTGATGAAGCAGCTAGAAGAATCCATAGAGGAGATAAGGAGGTTGATGTTGAAGTCAACAGAAGAAGTGGTCAGCAAGGAGAAGTTGGATAGAAAGGAACCAACACGAGCAACAAGGAAGATGCATAAGCAGCAGTAGAAGCAAAGCAAAGGAGAAGAAGGATAGCTCCAAGAAAAAGTTTGGGATCCATGAGGATTTCAACAGAGTTGGGAAGCTTATGAGTAGGAGCTCATGAATTTTTGTAGTTGTGGAGTATGATGCAGGAGAATCGCTCTACCTCAACACGCGCCAGTTGATTAGCACGAGTGGTGCGCATTCAAGGAAGGGAGAGGCGTCGCCCTCTCATTTTTCCTTCGAGAATCTAAATCGTGTTTAAGGAAATTAATGCTGACAGGTTGGTAGAGCCAAGTTGTGCCTTCGCATAAGCTATAGATAAAGTTGCCATTAAGTGGTTGACGATAGGAGCGATCTGCATCCGATTCAGATCATATTTCCATCATTGTAATCTGCCTCATTAGTCAGGGGTTTTGAATGGTGATTAGAAACCACTATCTTAGCTTGGAGGGAATCTCATCGAGCCCCTCTTATATAACTCTTGTATTGTTTCCAATAGAGTATAGACAACAGAGGAGAGTTGAGAGCCGAGACTCAGTTGTAGTCCGAACTCATAAACTGTAATGGAGATTTCACCATTAATAGAAAGTAACATATTTTCTTGTTTATCAATTTCTGTGTAATGGATGTTTAGTTGTGAATGTCATTCGTATGTGTGTATGTTGTATATGTATGTTAGAAATCGTCTGTAGGGATAGAGATATGATATTCTTTCTGTGAGTGTGTTGGATTAACTCTAGTTCTCTAGGCCAAGTGCAAGGAGTTCGCGACATAGGGAAAAAACTTTGTGAGTCGACGCAAGGAGTGCATGTATGAAATCATTCGAATCATAGGAGAAGCTGCCATGAGGACACACTGGGATAATTCACAGACTCAGAGGAAAATTTCAAGGTGGTGGAGTACCTTGGAAAGAAAGACTGTGTGGGAGGAAGCACAACACATAGTTACTGAGTACTCTGTAATACTCTGCCAGGAGGGCATAGAGCAAGTATGAGTGCGTACAAGAGAAACACATTCTAGTGTGTTGGAAGCATTGAGAGAACCCCAGGGTTGCTAAATACTTTGAGGAAGGAAGGCTTTGCAAGAGTGCATCAACAAAGGAAAGGAGATGCCTTAAGAGTTCTAGAAGAGCTCAGGGAGAAGTCGTTGAAAGGCTTATCCGAGCGCAAGGATTGCGCCAAAGATAAAGTAAGTTCATCTTACAATCTCAGGAGGAAGGGCATTAAGTTTCCAAGAGGGCACTAGAAGGTCTGTTGGCATAGGGGCAGACCCAGGGTTCAACGCTTCAACAACGCACCAACAAAACCCTAACTACCAGCGCTTTCAGAAACACCTGCCAAGCAGATGAAGTCTCACTGAGGTAGAGGCAGGGGAGGTTGTAGGACTCAGGTGTCTACAACCTAGCTGGGACATAGATATGTGATTACAACACTCAACAGAGCATTTATCCAATACTATGCATTAGTTCATAAATCCATTCACATCGTAGATTAAACCCTAGATACAAAACAACATAGTAGCAACTAATATCAAGTACTTTTCATCACTTAGCAAATAGTTATTAGATCAGATCTAGCATTCATTTATCATCAATAGAGCACTAAGCATCCATATATCTATCTAGCATACATAAAGACCAATACACTAATAGATAAACAACATAAACAATATCAACAATATCGTACAAAGCACATCAACACAGGATATACGTGGTTCAACCCAGTGTGGGGCTACGTCCACCAACTCTTCTTCTTCTTTATTAGTCTTCAAGCTTCTTACATTCCTCTGCTCCTGTGCACAAAGCCATATATCCAAATCCACAAAGGACAATAGATCTATGCGCACCTCTCCAGATCTTCCTTCCCCAAATTAGGTTAGGGCACAAAGCCTTACATAGTCTGTGCACAAAGTCTCTTACATCACTTGCACTTATCTCTGTAAGTCTTAACATACTTTAGTCATGCACTAAGCCCATGACCTCAAAATTGAAATCTACTTACATCGCCTAGCTACTTCTTTATATATTACAAAAAGGCCTAAACACGGGTAAACCCATGGGCCGACATCCCATACCCGTTACATAAACCCTAACAACCCAAAAAGTCCGTAAAAATGGGCGAGATCTTGTGATCTCCAATTCGCCTGGGCGCTCTGTCTTCGACCAACCTGTCGAAGTCCCAAAAATGGTCAAACACGACCAACATTTCCTCAAAAATTGGTCTTGGGCCAACAAACACCCAACACTCACCTGTGACTTGTCCTGAGTCACTCCGATCTGGGAAACTCTGCTTCAAAGGCCTCAAGCTTATCTCGAGTTGCCTCGACTTGCTGCTTCGCTAGAGCCTCCTGTTTGGTGAAATTCTGAAGTAATTGCCTGGTGAGAAGCCCTTCCAGGCGTTGTTCCACTGTCATGACCATTTGTTCCAGTTGTGAGCCTTGTCCCTCGATCTCTTCGAAAAGCATGTAGGCTTTGTCTTTCACCGATTGGATTCTTTGTGTCACTTCCATAACCTTGCTCTAGATGGCAGTAACCTGTTGTTGAACTGCACACTGCTCCTGTGACCTCTTCATCTTATCAACTGTAGTAAGCAGTTTCATCTGTGCTTGTACGATGGATGCATGTTTCTTTTCCTCTTGGAGCCATGCTTCCAATATCCTCAGCTTCGGATCTTCTGCAATGCACTCATAGGTCTGTGCACTTCGATCACTCAATTGTTTAAATTCTGAGGCTAATGCCCTGATTTGTTCTACTGCGCTCCTGACAACTTCTTCCCTCTGATCCCACACTTTTTGTGGAGTGCTCGACATTGCTTGAATTTCTAATTCTGATACTCTTGCTTGAAGCTGCTGAATGGCCTCAGCGAGCTTCCCCACTTGCATCTCTATTGACTCTGGTTCCTCCCCTACCAAGGCCGACACAAAGCAGAGTGCTCTAGTCACTGCCTCTTTAACCCCAATCTACTCCATGAGAAGTTGGTCTTTCTCTTTCTGGATTTTCTCTTTGTCCTCTTCTAACATCGCCCTAAGTTCATCTTTCTCTTTCTACGCAACTCGAAGTTTCTCTAGGACCTCCTTTTCTTTCTTGAAGGCCTTTGTGGCATGTTCCTTTTCCTCTTAGGCTCGATGAAGTCGAACCTCTGTCACATCTACTAACCTTAGCAACTGGGTGGGCTCATCCCCCAATTCTATATTTTCTACTGAGGATGGCGTAGTAAGCACTACACGGCTCGAATGGATATCTTGTTGGATATCTCTGAGCTCTATCTCTATTTTGTCGTACATCGACTCCTGCTTTGCCCGATGTTTCTACAAGATGTATTTTGAAGCATCTTCTACAGCTGTGATAATGAGATCAATGTCATCCACTGTGAGCACATTCTTTGACTAAGGCTTGTTGGCACGAGCCTTCTTCCTTGTCGAAGGTTTCTCCAGGGAAAACTTCCTCTTATGCGATACTTTTGTTGTGGTGAGGGGATCCTTCGGCGGTGTAGCTTCACATTTTTCCTACTTTTATCCTTCTTCCCCTCCTTCCTCTTGGTTCACTTCATCTCCTCCTCCTCCTGTAGGTCAGTCAGGCGCAATTTCCTCTGATGCGTTGTCCTTCTCATAACTTTCTATGTCTTGGACTTCGTCCCTTTTCTTCTGTAATGTCCCCAAGGCTGAGCCCTGTTGTAAATCATGTCTATGAAGTATAAAGATTGCATTATGAATTGTAATTATGTTTTATAGGCTGGTGAGCCAAGTTTTTATAAGCTGGTGGGCTTATGTGTTATTAGGCTGGAGAGCCTAAGTGTTAAGGGCGGGAGCCTGCTTTTGTATATGTAATCATGCAAAACATTAATAAAAATATAAACACCATTGCATGCAGACCGACCACGATGAATGAGTGACGGGGGACTAAGCTTCCACAGAGTGGGTAAGGGATTGGGGCTGGAAGGTTGGAAAGAGAGGCTAAGTGTTGAGCCTAGGGGCTTAAGTCCTTGGGAATAATATTTTAATATTATTCCAAAAGCCATGTGAAATATATACTTTTATCCTAAGTTCCTGGAAAAAGGAACGCACGCTGATGGAGTAAATGCAGTTTCATGGGTGACATGTGTCAACCCAGGCACATGCAGTTAAAAACTGCAGAAGTCAGCTGTGGAGGGAGTTTGGTCATTCTGTCATCCTCCGCTGGAGTTCTCGTGATGCTCATCGGAACCCGTTTTGCCTCTGCGTGTGCATCTGTATTGTTTTCCTGGTCACACACCCTGAAACCCTTGGGAAAACCGACGGACTGATCCGCGTCTCTAGGAAGTCTGAGTATTCCATATTTGTCTGAGCCGTGTGGTGTCGTGACTGTGGGCTGTTTTGTCCACGCAGTTCATTCATGAGATGTTTTGTGTCTTCTGAGGAACCTGACACCTAGTTAATCTCCCTAGCCGTGTCGTGTTTTAGGGTGGGTTGTTGCTGCCTGCAGTGCCATGCCCATCTGCAGTTGTTACTGTCATCCCTATGTGAATGTATGCTGAACCGTTGTTGTTGTCCTCCTTGTGTTGGAATGGAGTTGAAGAGGCAGGTTGTCAGGCATGTGAGTAGCTCTCTCCAGGTGAGAGAGTCTACTGGGAAGTGGTTTTTTCCTAGAGAGAGTCCAACACCAGCTACGAAGCTCTGAGAATTCTTGATCCAACATGTTTCCGAGACCCAGAGAGGGAGGTGAAGCATCGATGGAATATGCTTGTGAAGGTGTATACTCCCAGGTGGAGCATGAATGTGGGGAATGAGAGTCCGTGAGTAGTGGGCGTAGGAAGTCTCCTGGAGAGAATCCTTCCGGTTGCTCTATGTAGTTTTCCCTGTAACCTCAGCCTAGACTAGGATTCCTTGCCTTGGGTGGAGCTTAGTCCCAGCTCGGGGGTGACCCACTGCTGAGCATGATGAGCAGTGTGGTCTAAGGCTGGGAGGTTCATGGAAGGCTTGCACGTGGTTGGTGGAATTACCATGGTTTCAAAGATAAGTATCAGCTTATGCTTAATATTATGTTTTGCATGCCTGTGATGCTTATATGTATCATGTATTATGTTGTGCATATGAATTATTGTTAATGCCAGGGATTATTTATGTTAGCAGTAATCTTGTGCTTACTCCGAGTTAAATGTGTTTAATATGAATTAAATGCATGTTATTAGTTAAATATGAGAATGATGTTGTTTCGCACAGTAGCGTTTGCCCGACCAAGTGGGATGTAATGGCCGGGGAGTGTTACAGTTTGGTATCATAGCCTAGTTTCAATTCTGAGCCTGGATGGGCCTGATAAGTGGTCTTTGGACCGAGGTTTTGAGAAGAAATTGTGTCTGGAGGACTAATTTCAGACCTCGGAATGTATCTGAGGGCCAAGGAGTTACTTGGCTGTGTTAATAAGCTTAGGAGGAGTAGCGACGGATTAAACTGTAGCTGGCGTGGTAATTGACCATGGAGAGAGAGAACTCCACACCAGAAGTGTTGGAGCCATTGGATCTGTTCAAGAGGAAAGGAGAACCCTCACGACCGTCATATTTGGAGAACGTGCACAAGGCTTAAAACCCTTTGGAGTTGCACAGGAGTGTGGAAATTGTGATACGTGAAATCCTGAATTCGTCAAGATAGTCCATCAAAAAGGACACGTGGAGAGCGATTAGCCTTTTGCTGACTCGTGAATTGAAAAAGGTCAAAGGGAAAGTTCGTGAGAATTCGCTAAAACGTGAATTCATGATTAGATCACAACCATTGATCAAGGAGAGATCTGGATCGTTAATTTTCCAGGAAGAATTTCGGCATTTCGGGAGTTCGACTGTCGGGAGAAGTGGATTGTGTTGATGCACAAACTCTCGAAGCCCAAAATCATGAAATCCCAAAGAGACGAAGTAGTGGGTCGTGTTGACGTCACTGAGATGGAAGTGTACACATGGGTGTGTACCACGTGCCAGTGGGTCAAAAATAAAAGTGAGCATGGTGGGACCTGATGATGTCGCTGAAGGTAACGTGGACCTTCTTAAGTACACTGCATGTCACCACTATGGTTAGCGACAGCTGTGTTGTGGGCCCAGGGGGAGAGAGGTCGGAAGTTCGGGAGTCGGGAGTTGGAGAGGGAAGCGAGTGCGATAACCTCTGGGACCAAAACCCCGAAGCCCCGAAATCCCGAAATCCTCAATGACGGAAAGACCATAGTGGATTTCATCCTTTGGAGGATGAGTAAATGTGGACCGTTGATCCACCCGATTTCATGAATTCAGTATTCAGAACTTCGAGAGATAGTTCTGTGTGCCTTAAAAATTTCTGAAGGCTGAAAATCCGGGTAGCACCTAGTGGTCTAGCGTTTGGTCACGACCCATGATCACATGGGTTAGGGACTAAGAAAGAGGGGACTATCACCCGAAAATTGTAGAGCCAAACAGAGCTCAGAAAATTCGTGGAATCAAAACGTTTTCTTATTCGCGTTGGTTTATGAATGTTGTAGTTTTATTAAGGGGTTAAGGCCTGACAAACTTCGGTTGACTGCACATTGTGTGTGCAGAGTTCAATGAGTGTCAGGACAGCCATGAATCGACGCTGAGTATAGAAATGGAAGAGGCGTTGATTGCCTCTAATTCAGAGAACGAAAGAGAAGGAAGAGATGTCAACTTGGGAGTCGAAGGATCGAACTCCAATGGGCACAGAAGAGAATTGGATAAGGAAGGGCATGTAATGAAAATCATTGAAAGATTGCAGAAAGATTCCCAGGCTCGCCGAGCCGATAGTCGAAAGCTCATGAGGGTCAGGGATCAACACGGTGAATTTAACTTAAGGATGTTGAATAGCCTAGAAAGAATAGAAAAGAAATTGGAAAAGTAGAGTGACACAAGCAAGACAGGGAGTCGCAGGACCCCTGAGTGAAAAATAAGATCGAGGAGTGTCAATAGACATCGTCGTCGCTCCCCAAATCATTCTAGTAGAGAAACACATAGTAGTTCAAGGCCATCTCCTACCAGAAAGCACATGAGATTTGGGATGGATGAATTGAAAGGGGATATGAACAAGATTAAGCCTCCTACGTTTGATGGAGAATATAAGAAGGAGGAAGATGTCGAAACATGGTTTCTTGGCATGAGGAAATATTTCCAACTACAAAAATATTCCTCTCATGCAGAAGGAAGAATTGTGATGTATCAACTAAAAGGAAAAACATCCATGTGGTGGGATCAACTTGTGTAGGTGCAGCACATTAGAGAGAAAGATATCAAATGGAAGGAATTCAAGAGGTATTTCGAGAATAAATACCTGACTAAAAGATACTATGACAGAAAGATGAAGGAGTTCTTCGAACTCAAGCTGGGCAGCATGACCATTGATGAATACGCACAAAGATTTTTGGAATTACTGAAGTATGTTCCATTCATCAAAGATGAGGCTGTCAAGATTGAGAGGTCTCTGAGTGGACTGCCACCTCCCATTGGTGACAAGATTCAGTATGATGATCCTAAGACTATGGAAGAAACAATAAGAAGAGCGAAATGCTTATATGAACAACAAAGAGAAAATCCTACCTTTCGGAAGGCTTGGGATGACCAGAAGAAGTTTTAGAAAGAATAGAGGCAGAGGGGAAACAAACCTCCCTTTTTAAGAAATAGTCCTCAAGGACATCCATCGTTTAGAGAGCCAAGAATGGTTGAAGTGGGAGAACAAAGGCTGAGACAGACGCCCATTCAGTGTTGGGGTTGTAAAGAGAACCACAAATACATAGATTCTGCCCATAAAAATGGCAAAGCAAGAGTTTTCCATAATGTTCAACAATCTGAAACAGTGGAGGACATGGGCAGTAGAATGCCAAGGATCTATGCGGCCTTGGACAACAAGCAAGCTGAATTTCAGGTGCACATGATTGAAGTGGAAGGTATGATTAACAACCAACCATTTATTATTTTAATTGATTCATGGGCTAGCCATAGTTATATAGACGCTAGAGTGGTGGAAAGTTTGCATTTATCAAGAAGCAAACATGAAAAGTCTTGGTTAGTGCAGTTGGCTACAGGAACCAAGAGGAAAGTCATTGAGTTGGTTAAGTCTTGTCCGGTGGACATGAAGGGATTGAGCACAAAGGCTGAATTGAATATTCTGCCGTTAGGCTCTTATGACTGTTTAATTGGGATGGACTAGTTGGACCAACACCATGCCCTCCTGGACTGTCGTAACAAGAAATTTACATGCCTGGATGAGGAGGGGAATCGGAAAACAGTCCAAGGAATTCCTAGAGTTGTGGTTGTTAGAGAAATCTCAGCAATGCAACTGAAGAAGTGCTACAGAAAAGGCTATCAATTATTTGCAGCCCATGTGGGGGAAATGCCTAAGGATAAGGTGTCAAGTATTGAGGATCATGAGGTACTTACAGAGTTTGAAGATGTATTCCAGGAAGTACCTGGACTACCTCCGAAGAGAGATATCGATTTCTCTATAAATTTGATGCCTGGAGAAGCTCCAGTGTTGAAAGTTCCTTACATAATGAGTACGCCAGAGTTGAAAGAGTTGCAATTGCAGCTTGAAGAGATTCTAAAGAAGGGGTACATTGGCCTAAGCGTGTCACCTTGGGGTGCCCCGATCCTGTTCGTGAAGAAGAAGGAAGGGGCGTTGAGGCTGTGTATTGATTTCAGATAGTTGAACAAAGTAACTGTCAAGAACAAGTATCCTCTGCCGAGGATCAACGATCTTTTCGATCAGTTGAAAGGTGCGAAAGTATTTTCAAAGATAGATCTCAGATCGGGATATCACCAGGTAAGAATAAAGGATGAAGACATCAGCAAGACCACCTTTAGAACAAGGTATGGTCATTACGAGTTCACAGTGGTATCATTTGGGCTGTCGAATGCACCTGCTGTTTTTATGTGCTTGATGAATGGTGTATTCAGGGACTATCTAGACAAGTTTGTCATAGTCTTCCTGGATGACATTTTGGTGTATTCCAAGTGAGAGGAAGAGCATGAACAACACCTGAGGATGGTGTTGCAAGTGTTGAGAGAACACCAGTTGTATGCCAAGTTGAGCAAATGCTCGTTTAATCAAAGGCAGATCCATTACTTGGGGCACATTATTTCAGCAGAAGGGATCATCGTGGATCTTGAGAAGGTTGAGGCCATCGGAGAATGGTCAGTGCCAAGGAATGTGGTAGAAGTTAGATTCTTTATGGGTCTAGTGGGCTATTATAGAAGGTTTATCGCAGGGTTCTCAAAGATAGCTCACCCTATCACTTCCTTGCAAAGGAAGGAGAAAAAGTTTCAGTGGACTGAAGAGTGCGAGAAAATTTTCCAGCAATAGAAGCAACTGTTAACCAGTGATCCAATCTTGAGGATTGCAGATCCAAATGTGGATTTCGTGGTGTGCACATATGAGTGTAAAGAAGGGTTGGGAGGAGTTCTCAGTCATAATGGATTTATAATCTGTTATGAGTCCAGGAAGCTGAAAGAGCACGGAAAAAATTATACCACTCACGATTTGGAGTTGGTAGCAATCGTTCACGCTCTGAGGAAATGGAGACATTACCTCATGGGAAGAAGATTTGAATTGAGAATAGACCACAATGGTATGACATATTTGTTTGATCAGCCAACCTTAAACACTAGACAAAGTAGGTGGCTGGAATTTCTGTGTGAGTACGACTTTGAGATCAAGCATATGAAAGGAAAGGAGAATAAATTGGTTGATGCACTCAATAGGAGGGTGCATGAATTACATGCTACAACCATTAGCCTGTAGTGGACTGATATTAAAAGCAAAATTTTGGAGGCTGCAAATGTAGATCTGTAGTACAGAGAATTGGTATCCAAGCTATAATAGGGTAAGATGCCACAGAAGATGGAAGTTTATAAATTGGAAACAGATGGAATACTGTTGTACAAGAACAAAATTTTTGTACCCAATGTCCAGTGCTTGAAACAAATGATTTTGCAGGAGATGCATAATGTGCCTTATGCAGGGAACCCTGGATATCAAAAAACAGTAGCAACGGTCAAGAGCCATTACTTTTGGCTGGGTATGAAGAGAGAGATCGCTGAATACATTGCCAGATGTATGGAGTGCCAGAAAGTTAAAGCTGAGCATAGGCACCCAGCAGGGTTGTTGCAACCTTTACCCATTCCTGAGTGGAAGTGGGAAGTGGTGACAATGGATTTTATTATAGGATTGCCCAGAATAGCCAAGCTGCATGATTCGATCATGGTGGTGGTGGACAAGCTTACAAAATATGCCCATTTTATTCCACTGAAAACTACTCACAAGGCAGCAGAGGTTGTTGATATTTTCGTGAAGGAAGTGGCATGATTACACAAAATTCCTAAAATGATTGTGTTTGACAGAGACCCAAAATTTACCTCGAATTTCTTTAAAGGATTGTTCAAAGGATTCGGAACGAATCTGAACTTTAGTACAACTTATCATCCTGAGTCTGATGGACAGACAGAGAGGGTGAACAGAGTAATATAAGACATACCGAGAATGTATGTGATGGACAGACCATGAAGATGGGAAGACTACCTGCACTTGGTAGAATTCACCTACAACAATGGGTATCATGCATCGTTGAAGATGAACCCATTTTAAGCACTTTATGGAAGAGAGTGCAATACTCCAGTGAGCTGGGATAATCCAGCTGATAGAGCAGTAGTTGGGCTAGAGTTTCTCAAGGATATGGAGGACCAAATGATAAAAATTAAGCAGAATTTGAAAGCTGCCCAAGACAGGAAGAAAAGTTATGTTGATAAGAACAAAACCTACAGAGAGTTCAAAGTGGGTGATCATGTTTTCCTGAAAGTGAAAGCTAACAGGAGTTCCCTGAAGTTGGGAAGTTGTGCCAAGTTGGCAGCCATATTTTGTGGGCCATTTGAAATCCTAGAAAATTGGGCTAGTTGCATATATGCTTGCATTACCTGCATCTATGAATGTACATAATGCGTTTCATGTTTCATTTCTTAAGAAATATATACCAGATGCTAATCATGTTATCGATTGGAATGTGATTCAGGTGGAACAAGAAGGTGTCCTGCAAGTGTATCTTGTGCGCATATTGGACAGGAAAAACAAACAACTCCGGAATCGAGCTATAGGGCCCGTAAAGGTCCAGTGGACCTGGTATGGTCCTGAGGACGCGACATGGGAGCATGAAGATGTTATGCGGGCAGAGTACCCACATCTTTTTGAAAATTTTGAAAAGCTTACAGATGCAGTATAAAGTTGCACTGAGGACAATGCAAAATAAGGGGAGGGGATTGTAATGTCCCTAAGGCCGAGCCTTGTTGTAAATCATGTTTATGAAGTGTAAAGATTGCATTATGAATTGTAATTATGTTTTATAGGTTGGTGAGCCAAGTTTTTATAAGCTGGCGGGATTACGTGTTATTAGGCCGGAGAGCCTAAGTGTTAAGGCCGAGAGCCTGCTTTTGTATATGTAATCATGCAGAACATTAATAAAAATATAAACACCGTTGCGTGCAGACTGACCCTGATGAATGAGTGATGGGGGACTAAGCTTCCACAGAGTGGGTAAGGGATTGGGGCTGGAAGGTTGGAAAGAGAGGCTAAGTGTTAAGCCTAGGGGCTTAAGTCCTTGGGATTAATATTTTAATATTATTCCAAAAGCCATGTGAAATATATACTTTTATCCTAAGTTCCTGGAAAAAGGAACGCATGTTGATGGAGTGCATGCAGCTTCATGGGTGACATGTGTCAACCCAGGCACATGCAGTTAAAAACTGAAGAAGTCAGCCGTGGAGGGGGTTCGTTCATTCTTTCATCCTCCGTTGGAGTTCCCGTGATGCCCGTCGAAACCCGTTTTGCCTCTGCGTGTGCATCTGCATTGTTTTCCTGGTCACACACCTTGAAACCCGTGCAAAAACTGATGGAATGATCCGTGTCTCTGGGAAGTCTGAGTATTCTGTATTTGTCTGAGCTGTGTGGTGTCGTGACTATGGGCTGTTATGACCACGCTGTTCATTCGTGAGCCGTTCTGTGTATTCTGAGGAACATGACACCTAGTTAATCGCCCTAGCCGTGCCATGTTTTAGGGTGGGCTGTTGCTGCCTGTGGTGCCATGCCCATCTGTAGTTGTTGCTGTCATCTCTGTGTGAATGTATGCTAAACCGTTGTTGTTTTCCTCCTTGTGTTGGAACGGAGTTGAAGAGGCAGGTTGTCAGGCCTATGAGCAACTCTCTCTAGGTGAGAGAGTCTGCACCAGCTACAAAGCTCTAAGAATTCTTGATTTGGCCTATTGCCGAGACCCAGAGAGGGAGGTGAAGCACCTATGGACTGTGCTTGTGAATGTGTATACTCCCGGGAGGAATAGGCATGTGGGGAATGAGAGTCCGTGAGTAGTGGGCGTAATAAGTCTCCTAGAGAGAATCCTTTCGGTTGCTCTGTGCAGTTTTCCCTGTAATCTCAACCTAGACTAGGATTCCTTGCCTTGGGTGGAGCTTAGTCCCAACTCGAGGGTGACCCACTACTGAGCATGATGAGAAATGTGGTCTAAGGCTGGGAGGTTTGTGGAAGGCTTGCACATGGTTGGTGGAATTACCACGGTTTCAAAGATAAGTATCAACTTATGCTTAATATTATGTTTTGCGTGCCTGTGTTGCTTATATGTATCATGTATTCTGTTGTGCATATGAATTATTGTTAATGCCAGGGATTATTTATGTTAGCAGTAATCTTGTGCTTACTCTAAGTTAAATGTGTTTAATATGACTTAAATGCATGTTATTAATTAAGTATGAGAATGATGTTGTTCCGCACAGTAGCATTTGCCCGACCAAGTGGGATGTAACGGCCGGGGAGTGTTGCATCTTATTTTTCTTAGCGCTGCTCTATCCATCATCTTCAACCCAGGTGACTAATGGGCTTCCGATGATATCGAGGTCGGAGAGTTCTACATCCTCCACTGGTACAAGGAATTTTGCTGGCCATTCCTTAGTGATCTCTTCCATGTCTTCCTCAATCAACTTATAGTAAGACTGTATCTCCTCCTTACTTTCATCCCCACGCGCAGTGATGTAGATGAAGTGTCGGTCTGCGTGGAACTTCACTAGTGGCCTGTATCGATGGAGTGTATTTTGGGTCATCCGTGAGAAGGATTCAATGGCTCACTTCAGTTGTAGGTAATAAATATGGAAGACAACATTGGACTACCACTGCTTCGCCACATCGTTCGTATACCACAAGGTAGTGAACCTTGTGGCCAACGGTTCTGATGGCTCATCTTCAGGGAATGCTGCTCCTTCCGGCATCTACCAAGTGACGCAAACCCCTCCCTAGACCCGCAGGTTAGGATCCGCACAAGATCTTTTCTTTTCGACCCCTGAGAGCTCGACTGGCTCTTCTATTTCCCTTTCGGGAAATCTACCCACAACAACACCTTGAGGGAATTCCTCCTTTATTTTGGGATATCGGATTTCACGATTTTGCGAATCCCTTGGTCAAGCGCCTTACCTCTTCGACCTCCGAAACCCGAAATACTTAAACACTTGACCCTTCCTGATGTCAATTTCGGCTTTTCGGCTTTCGTGAATTCAGGAGTTGCGATGTCGTGCAACTCTACTCCTCGAATCCTGAAATCCCGAAACCCGAAATGTTACTTCACCTCATTGTTTCACAAACTCGACGAGAAGTCTCCTATCCTTCCATGTGTCACCTTCTCCTTGTTTCGGATTTTCTCCCCTACTATATCCCGATCTCTATCCCTCGGGACTTCCAAAATCCCGAACTCTGACCTTCCACTTCTCTTCTCTACACTGATGAGAATCCTTTCGGACTTTGGGGACTTGATGTGTCAAGACCCAAACTTGCAACTCGGGCTTCCGAAGTCCGAAACTCCGAAATGACCTGACGGCCTTGGAAATATTGATCAATGGTTGACGTTAACCTAGGCTATCCAAAGGATGGCTCTGTCCTGACCGTTATCCCTCTCGCAGCTTCCGCAGATCCAACGATCCCTGCTGTTTCGGGATTCTCCTCGAAGAATTTCGACCGTCCAAACTTTTCCTCAAAGAACTCTAGTTCTAACTTGGCCTCTACACGATGACCAAAGAATCCTCTTCTGCTCTTCAACACCTTGAAGGCGCGAACTCTCCTGAGCTTCCTTTCTCGAACTCAAATCTCCTATGAGATTTATGCACACACTCCTTGCGACACTCTTGAAATACGTCTAAGTATTTGAATTCTTTTGACTCTGTGCAACTCCCTGCAACAGTAGTCTTCAACTCTCTCTTTGGTTGATAAGTTTTGAACTTCCAACCAACCTGGGCACACCTTGCATGACTTCTGTGCATGACTTGCACTTCCACGGGAAATGAGAACAAGGATATCCCTCCTGAGCTTTCAGAGATGAACTCTGAACCCGTCAACGCACTACTTGTGAACGCTCCACTGCACTCCTTGCAAGAACTTTGACTCAAGAAGAGAAACAATTGAAACTCATTTCCTTAATCTCTCAGACTTCAAATACCCAACATGAAATCATACATACACAACATAAAAGCAAATGTACAATAGAAAGAATAAAACAACCATGAGCATAACATTCAACATGTATACACAGAAAGCATTAGAACACCATGAGTCTGAATCAAAGCTTCATATATTAATCTCAGGACTTCTGTACATGGGCTCTTCTACACAACTCTCTGCTTCTTTTCTTCTCTATGCTCTCTTCTCAATTGATAATGTTAATGTTATAATGATACAAGATGAGGGTGTCTATATTCGCTTTTCCCTCCTACACTCTAAACTGCCTAATTTGCATTTAAATCTACCTACTCACATTAATTATGCATAGATGCCTTCACTTACTACAGATGAGAGCAACTGCTCAAGATCTGTTTACAATCTCTAAGTGTGCTTCCTCTTAACTATTACATTAATGTTTCAAAACATTTCAAAAAATGTGCGTTGGTGCTTTCCAGATGTCTTCCATCTTCACGCTTGCTTGCTGCTTACGATGCTTGCGATGCTCCTGTATCACCAAGAAACAAATGCAATGAGCACCAATAACCAACTGAAGTGGAATTTGTATCCTTGGTTCTGCGATTCGCGACAGTCCTTCTCCAACTTGTTGATGAGGTAACTCGCCCAGTTCATCTGCATTCCTTCGACACACTTCCCTATGAGGTCGACTGCGAACCCTGTGACTTGTGTCGGTCGGTTCTTATTGACGAGCTTGCCAGCGATCAAATGACAAGCTAGGTGCACTGCACCATCTTGGATGGAGGCTACCTTGTAGCCTCGCTTTCCCTTCTCTACATCATCGTAGGATTATTTTATTCGCTGTGCCAAGGAGTGATCTGACGTCTTCCTTGGGTAGAACTGGTGAGGGTCAGGTCCCTGCATGCTTATTCCAGTGATCAGGTGGATCAACACCAGATCCACAGTGATGCACCTATCAAGTCATAGATACCCTCCATGGTAGCACGACAGGAGGATTTTAACGCAAGCATTAACCTCCTGATGTCGACCAAAGTGGGGGATCTTCATTACGTTCAAGATCATGGAGTGCACGAGCTGCTTAATCCATGGTCGGGGAACTGTATTGGGCTTCTTCCCAGACGTCTTCATTAGGTACCTATGTGGTGCGAGCATTGCATAGTTCTTTTGGTCTCCGAGGTTAAAGTCATTGATCTTGAGAGATGGGATCAGTCCCAACTAGGGTCCAGCTACGCGTATCCCCTTCGAGAGGTACGCAATGATGAGCATGTACTCAAGGTCACGTGGGACACTATCACGGTTCACCACGACAGTCAAAGGGGGGATGTAGTCTGGAAAGACCGACAGGATTTTCTTCATGTTATCTAGATCACTGCGGTGCTTGCTTCGTTTCTCAACAACGCGACCAAAACGTCGTCCAGTCGATGGGGATGCTTGCAATCTGCCAGTTGACGATGCCTGTATTCCTACAAACATGACATTCACACTTGTAATAAAATAAATCAGGTAGGCGAACGAACAAGCAAGGTAATCAAATAAATGGTGAGGTCTAGACAACACATCGCGGTATGCAATCAATTCTCTGTTAGCGGGGATATCTCAGTTTGCAAAAAGTGGTCGTGGTGCAACATCCGACGAGTTAAATAAGCAACATCATAATAGATTCCTTCAATGGGTATGAATACATCCATCAATGCACATCCATCCATTATGGCGCGGTCTCAAAGGACCAACGACGTTCTTTCTATCAATAACTGTGTTTCTAGCCATTCTGGAGCGCCATTCTAACGGTCGGGACACCTCCAACGGTCATATAGCTTTGTCATGGCGAAGTCCCATTCTGCGCGGTTCTGCTATTCCGGCAAGGTTCAAGTTCCGCAAGCCTACCTTCTATGAAGTCTTTTATGGGACTTCCCGTAGTTTTTCTAATTTTTCTTTCTTCTTACTGAGGTTTCTGGCCTTCTTTCCTGTAATTTGAGTCTCTGGATTCATCTTTCCATTCTTAGTATTTTCTTCCCTTAGTGTAGTAACTCTGCACTACTGAGGGTCTTCCAAAGGTTTCAAGGGTAATACCTCTTCTCTTACTATTTCCAGGGTGAATGCAGTTCTTTCATGTATGGATAGGTTCTTTAAACTTTCTTGTGTTCTTCCAGCTTCGATAGCTAGTTCTCTGGCCCTTTTTTGCTTCGACTTATTCTCTTGTTCTTCTATTAGTCACTTTATTTTTCTAGTCATGAAGTCCCTTAATTCTTCCTTTTTCTGTTCTGTGGCTTCTTCCTCTGCTTTCCTTCAGATTTGATCTTTCTCAATCCAGGTCTTTCCTAACAAAAGTGAAAAAGGAGTGTTGTTCTCAACAAACTTAATGATTTCAAATTCTTCTTCGATCGATGTTCCATGGGAAATCATAGGTACATGTTGGCACAGAGGCAGACCCAAGGTTCACTCCAAGAGCGCACCAACAAGCCCTAACTACTGGCCCTTTCGGCAACACCTGCGATGTAGATGTAGTCTCACCTGAAGTAGCTATGGGGGGTTGCAGGACAGAGATGTCTACAACCAGGGTAATATCAAGTGGATCTTAACACAATACATCACAGTATACCTAGCTCACTTATCACTAAAATCTACTCCACATTCTATAGATCTGATCTAATACAATAATGCAATAACAGTATATCAAAGACAAGGATAAAGCATCAATCATACACACATAACACCAGATATACATGGTTCACCCTCTCCCTAGGGCTATGTCCACCGAACTGTGCTTATGATATATTAAGGTAAAGATTACAGTTCTTGTTTGCGCTCTCTGCTAGCAGATCTTCTTCTTCTTCTCTCTTTCTCTCCCCCTCCTATGCACCTAGCTGCAGGACTTGATCTTTGCACCCAGCTGAAGATCTTACAATGCCAAAAGGCTCTTACTCTTAACACTTCTCTCACTCACAATACAATATTCTCTCAATGAACAACAATCAATAACAATGCTCAACAACAGTACCGACCCGACCTAGGTCCTCTTGACCTCTATTTATAAAATATAGTCCCTCATCGACAACCTTAGGTCGAGACCTAGGTGTCAAAACCCTAGATATACAAACCCTAGGTGTCTAAAACCCTAGGTCAACTTGACCCTCTTTTCCCGGGCTTTGCTAGCCTGTCTCTCCTTTCTTCCCGCACGGTGCTAACGGTGGATTTTCCCGCTATCTGAGTTGTCCTCGATCAATATACCTTGCTTATCTGTCATCCTTGATCTCCTCATCTAACGACTAGCTTTCTTGGGTTTCACTCCTTCTTTTCTGCTCTTTTGCTTACTTCAACCCAATAACAGTCACTGTCTCTCCTGCGAAGTTCACATTTTACCTCTTCTTCCTTGATCTTCACTTGATTCCATACCCAAGGGCCAACAAGCCCCCGACACTCACATGTGACTCGTCCCGAGGCACTTCATATCTGATCCTTCTATTTTTCTTCAGTTTTGGACTGCGCAGTGCAGCCTTTACTTTCTACTTTATGCCTCCTCTTCCTCCTTGTGCAAAGTGTCTTTTCTTTGTCTAGTACCCAGTTTCAATTGCACCTGATACCTAGACCATTTTCCTCTTGTTTTTACTGAGAGATGCAAGGCAATTGGTTGTCATAGTACAACTTCAACCAACTCCCATTTAGCAACCCTTCCTTCCATTCTCCGTTTAGCGTCTTCAGCTGCGCAACTCCTCCTTTTGTAACATAAGCGATCTCATATGGTCCAAGCCAATGCGTTTTGAACTTCCCTGGGTGCTTTATAAACTTACTGTCATACACCAGTACTAAGTCACCTTGCTTGAATTCCTTCTTCTTGATGTGCCTGTCATGGTAGGCCTTCTCTCTGTCCTTCTGAACCTGCTGATGAAATCCTTCAATAAATCTATCTTCTTCCAGTTCAACCAACCGTGCAAGCCTCTCTTGAACAACTTCAGTGTCATCCATATCTGTAAAGGAAACAATTCTGAAGCTTGGCACCAGGTATTCCATTGGGACAACAACTTCAAGACCATAGACTAGCTTAAAAGGGGTTTGTATGGTCAGTTTCTTGCAAGTGGTTCTATAGGCCCAAAGTACTGTAGGTACTCTTAAATCCTAGTCATCCCTGTTCACATTACAAATCTTCGTCAGTGTTTTCTCCAAGATCTTGTTAAATGCTTCGACTGTTCCATTTGCCTGAGAATGATAAGGTGTTCTCTTTTGATGGTAGATGGTAAACTCCTCAGTCAATGCTTCAATTGTCTGATTGATGAAGTGTGTTCCTTGGTCACTCATAAAGATCTTGGAGCATCCAAACCTGGTTATTATGTCATCAAATATAAATCGTGCAGCTGTAGTTGCACTATAGTCCTTGACTGCTCTGGCTTCAACCCATCTAGTTAACTATTCAATCACAATAATGATATACCTTGCTCCTATGTGCTTCCCTGGTGGGGTGATAGGTCCCACGAAGTCAATGGCCCATTTTTCGAATGCTTGTAGGGTTATCTGCGGTCCTAATGGGATTTTACTCTTCTGGATGGTCTCCCAACTCTCTGGCACACATCATAGGCTCTAGCATAATCCTTATCATCTCTGTGTAAGGTAGGCCGCCAAAGGCCAGCTCGCAGAACCTTCTGCGCAATTGCTTTCCCTGCATAATGTCCTCCTGCAATGCCTTCATGAGATTCTGTGAGGATAAGTGGGTGTTCTGTCTCCATAACACATCTTCTTAGTATCTCATTAGGTCCCATCTTGTATAGTTTACCCGCTATCAGTGAAAATTCTGCAGCACACACTACAAGTTGTTTCTTCTAGGGAATTGTATACTCACTAGGTGTCATTCATGTTGACAGGAACTGGACTATTTCTGCGAAGTGGTCATCGATCTTTCTGATGGCGAGCAGTTGTGCATCCGACAGTGTATCCTCCAGACTGGTGGGTTCTTCTCCATGTTCCAATCTCGATAAGTGGTCAGGGCCCTTGTTCATTCTTCCTTTCTTAACTATGATCTCAAAATCATATTCTTGAAACAACATAAGCCATCTGCATATTCGCCCCCCCAACACTGGCTTGTTGACTAGGTACTTCAGCGCAGAGTGATCTGTGAAAATTTTAAAGTGTCCTCCCAATAAGTAGTGGCGGAATTTTTGTAGCGCATACACCATGGCCAATCCTTCTCTCTCTATGATGGTGTAGTTAATTTCTGTTGTGGATAACTTCCTACTAGCAAAGGCTAACAGGTGATTGATGTCTCCTGTTATCGACTTTGCTATCACAACTCCCAATGCAATGGATGATGCATCAATATGCACATGAAACTCTTTAGTCCAATCTGGGAAAACTAGAATGGGCATAGTAACCATCTTTTGTTTCAGTGTGTCGAAGCTCTGTTGGCATTCTTCTGTGCAACTAAACTGACAGTCTTTCGAAGCTCTGTTGGCATTCTTCTGTCCAACTAAACTGACAGTCTTTCTTCAACAGCTTCTCCATAGGTGTTGTAATCTGAGCGTATCCTTTAATGATTTTTTTGTAATATCTAGTATGTCCTAGCACAATGCACAGTTGTTTGACTGAAGTAGGAGGTGGCAGGTCAACAATAATATAAATTTTCGAGGGATCTACTAGCAGTCCCTGCTTACACACAATATGCCCTAACAACACTCCAAATGGTGAGAAGAAGATGCACTTCTTCAGATTCAAAGCAATTTGACACTGCCTACACTTATCCAACATTAGTCTTAGACATTCAATATGTTTTTTCAACAAACTAAACACAGTCCAGTCATCAAAATATGCTTCTAAAAATTTATGCAAAAATTCTTTAAATGCTTCAACCACCACTCCGGAGAAGATGGTTGGGGCATTCTTTAGTCCAAATGGAATCACTGTATATTGGTAAGATCCCCATTCTGTTTCAAATGTGGTCTTGTGGCGATCCTCCTTGGCAATTCGGATCTGATGATATCTTGAGAATCCATCTGTAAAAGAATACACCTCCTGGCCTCCCACATTATCTAGCACTTCGTCAGTGAATGATGTAGGGAAGGGGTCATGCAGGCAAACATCGTTCAACTTCCTGAGATCTACGTAGATCCTGATTTCTCCTATCTTCTTGTCTTGCAACACCATAGAACTAATCCATTCGGACTCTTCGACAGGTTCGATAATACCTACTTTCAGCATTCTGTCGAGCTCAAGCTTCACTTTTTCCTTATACTTCAGGTTCAATCTATAGGGTCTTTGCTTGACTGGCTTCACATCTGGTTTCAAAGGTATCCTCATCTCTCCCATAGGTCTATTGATGCCCTTCATATCAGTGAACTTGGTTGGAAACAAGCCCTGATATTCATGCAACAACTCTGTAATTTTGTCAATGGTAGCATCATCCCAATAATCTCCGACATTGGCAAGCTTTGGTGTCTCCTTTGTTCCAATATTGACCTTTTTTATATTGATTGGCTAACCAATAAATGGTAGCTCAAATCCTGTTCCTTTCACATCTCTTTGTTCTTCTGTCTCAACGATGTTGACCTTCCTTGGATCATCATCATCATCTACATTAATGTTGTAACAACCCTGCAGTTTCTGGAGAGGCGTAGTCCACTCGTCCTCTTCTTGTTCCAAAGGGAGGCTAGTTTGTTCTTCAAATACTTTCTGTCTCACAATTTGTTGTGTCTGGTCTACTAAAGGATATTGAATTTCAAATAGAAATGTAGTTACAAAATTCTGAGTCATACCTTTCCAATCTGTGGTGATGAGGCGCAGCTCCGCTTGAAGGTACCAGTTGATAGGTGTGGTGTCCAACGTGTTGATGAATTTGTACACCCATTGCTCTTGTGGAATATCATTCCAAGCTTCTTCACAGCTTCGCACATGGTCCTTTGGGCAACTTTGGCCTCTGTACCTCACTTCGCAGCTTTCTACTTGGGCTGAGAACCATGCTGTCATCAAGGTTCGACATTGTACCCAGTTTGTAACATTGCTTTTGTGCGTCCCCCACCATCTTGCTAGTGTAGCTTTCAGGGCCTCATCCATTTCCAACAGTCTTTATTGCGTTGGTACACTTGCTTCAAATTCCAACAAGAAGGTCTCTAATGTATTCAAACCATCAAAGGTGGGTAAGTTGCTCACCATTGTACCAATCCAGTGAACTTCTCTGGTCATCCTGACACACCTTCTTGTGGATACTTCATACATATGATTTTGCCAATTTTCCAGTGCTTCTTCTGAGTCTGATGAGAATACACTGTCACTTCGTCAGGTGAGATTCCCATCAACCATAGGATTAATGTAATCCTGTTGTCTGGATGTCAGTTTGTAGATATTCTCCAATTCATATGCATGGTCTTCTTCTCTGATGGGTTCTGTGTATCTCTGACCTTCATCTGGATATAAAGGTGTAATGACCCTTAGGTCGTTTCCTTATTCAAATCAACAAAAGTAGAGTTGTTGAAGGCCCAATCAATTCCTAACAACGCCGGGTAAGGGCAATTGTCATCAACAATTTCAATGACCTCAAAATCTGCAAAGGTCCTCACTCCATCGATGTCCACATGGACATGCTCCAGTCGTCCAAATGGGTTGACAACTTGTTGATTAGCCATCCTAAGCCTTATAGGGGAATAGACTAACTTCACTTTTCCCATTAGTGCCCAAGTTTTCTTTTTCATGACATTAACCTCCGACCCTAAGTCGAGGACCACATAGTCTATGTCATACTCTCCTATCTGAGCATTCAAATGTAATTCTTTATTTGTCCTTCTCCTTTTCCCAATTTGGTGTACTGCCCTATTCAACAAGGGGTCTATCTTTCCTATCTCATATTGCTTGATTAAATTCTGAAGTTCCCTTACAACATTTTCACCCTGGATTAGCTTAATACAAGTATATAGAAATTCCATGAGCTTGCTTACCTATTTTCCCTCTCTCGATGAAGCAGACTAATCGAATACCAGTGGCATTCCATATTCTCTTACTTCTGGCCATGTTCTTGATGATGAGCCTTGATCTCTTCTAAATTCTTTCCTTGCATCTTCAAATGTTTGTCTTTCTTTCTTGGCATCAAAATTTTGAGACTTCTCCGCATCTTTTCTGACTCCTGATTATTCTATAGTCTTTCCCTAGGTCACTCTATCTTCTCCTGTAACAACGCCTCCTCAGTAATAATAGTGACTCACGGGTCTTCTTCACGAGGTTCAACATATATCAACTGCACTTGTGGGTTCTGTTTAGGTCCTCATCTTTCTTAAAGCTTAGCCAACAACATAGGGGAATCTTCTATAACATGCTCAAAATAATTGCAATAACTGCAAGTAGTATAAGGGTTCTGACAATACCTTGCTAGATGTCTTGGCTGTGCGCAGTTATAAAAAATTATTTGTCCTCGACCTTGGCCCATTCCTCCTCTTCGTCCTCTGTATCCACCACGAGGATTGAAGTTTCCTCTTCTTGGGGAGTTGTACTATGTAGTGTTTCCTTCTTGCTGTACTTCACCTTGGATCTTGTATACATCTCTTGACCTTTCATTCATGAGGTCATAGGCCCTACAGTCTCTATCATCATGCCCTACTGACTTACAGAAGGTGCAATATAGGTTTGCAGGTGTCTAAACATACTTCTGCATGTAATAACATTCACCAGGGCGATGTCGGTTTCTACATACTTAGCACTAGGGAAATGTGACTTGCTTCAAGGGGCTCGGAGCTCCCAAGGCCAAATATTCATGAAATACAGGGCAATGTTCCTTATCATGGTCCTCTCATCTGCATCTGACACACCAAATGTCTTCTCTTTTGTCCTTTCCCTTATCCTTTTTTATGTCTTCGACCTGTAAAGACAAACTGGTCAGCTGGCTCAAGATCTGGCTCATACCTGAGCTGGATTCTCCCATAGGGGTTGATTCAAGCTTCATGGTGAACTCCAATGCCTCAGACAGTGAAGAAATTTTCCATTGCATCAGAGGAACTATGATGTGTGGTAACAACACAACGATGAACCATTCTTTGTTCTGTTCATCTAGGATCTTAAAAGTTAATCGACATGTTAAGGTCTTGAATCTCTGATCGAATTCCTATACAGGTTCGACAACCTTCTATTTGATCTCCTTCAGCTCTATAATACATTGTGACTTTGATTTGGGTTTCTTGAATTCTGCAATCAACACGTTCTTGATCTCATTCAATGGTTGGGATTGTGCAAGTCCTTGGATAAGCTTCATGTACCAACTCAGTGTGCGGTCTCTAAGAGTAGATCTGAACTGGGTTCTTTTGACGGCCTCATCAGTGACATTCTTAATATTCCAGATAGCTTCACACAGGAACCATTGTTGATCTAGGTCTTCAGATCCATCCCCTCTGAAGATAGGGAACCTCATCTCATCCGCCATAGAGCTACCTGGGTTTCCTGTCTGAGTAGATGCTGAATTGCTAGTAGTAACACTCTGAGGACTCTGATGACTCTAATTACTCTGATTTCCTATTGCTGTTGAAACAACAAGAGGGTTAATGATACTTACTTCAGTAGTCTGCGCAGTTCTTGAGTTTTCTAGCTCATCCTGGCGAAGTGCTTCAGTTGCTCCTTCCTCTAGCCTAGAGGGTTCTGGACGTTCTTCATTTGTTAGATCTGCCTCTTCTCTGTTGTAGAAACCCTCTTCTCCCTAGTTTTGCTTAAAGAGGTTCTCAAGGTGAACCCCTCAAAATACTCTTCCACTGCGCGTATGTCCCGCCTCTGTGTCATTGTTGATGTCTGAATTCCTGAACATCAACCTTTTCAGATCCAGCCAGTCTACTATATCTTCAAGATGTGGTTTTCATGCAAGAGCATATTGATTCTTAACTTCAGAAAATGAAAAAATTTCCCTCTGGGTCCTTTGAAAAAGTATCTCTCGTCTTGGCTATATGATTCTACTCTGTTAACAACAAATTCGGTGATATACCCTCCAATGGTACTATCAAACTAATGATCTGCTTCTCTGGATACAACGTTGTCGACTCTTTTAACCTTCTGGATCAACGTCGGTGTCCAAACCACAAGGGGTCTAGATCTGATCTCGAACTGGGTATTATCTAACCTATCCAACCACTCAAACAACTCCCGATGGATTCCTCCAAAGAAGATCTCATGGATGTCGGTGAAAATGTATATTTGTAGCCAATCTTCAGTACTCAGCTTAGGGTTCTTGTTTTGGGCTTCAACAAAGTCCCTCTCTTGATCTTCTATCCACTTTTGAATCTCTGTCTTTGATGGGAACCAACTTGACATTCCCTCACGAGGATTCATGTCTTGATAATGAAACCATTTGTTGGCACAGGGGCAGAACCAAGGTTCACTCCAAGAATGCACCAACAAGCCCTAACCACTAGTCCTTTCGGCAACACCTGCGAAGCAGATGTAGTCTCACCCGAAGTAGCTATGGGGGGTTGCAGGAAAGAGATGTCTACAACCAGGGGAATATCAAATGGATCTTAACACAATACAACGTAGTATACCTAGTTCACTTATCACTAAAATATACTCCACATTCTATAGATTTGATCTAATACAATAATGCAATAACAGTATATCAAAGACAAAGATAAAGCATCAATCATACACACATAACACCAGATATATGTGGTTCACCCTCTCCCTAGGGCTTTGTCCACAGAACTGTGCTTATGATATATTAAGGTAAAGCTTATAGTTCTTATTTGCGCTCTCTGCTAGCAGATCTTCTTCTTCTTCTCTCTTTCTCTCCCCCTTTTGCGCACCTAGCTGCAGGACTTGATCTTCGCACCTAGCTGAAGATCTTACAATGCCAGAAGGCTCTTACTCTCATCACTTCTCTCACTCACAATACAATATTCTCTCAATGAACAAAAATCAATACTAATGCTCAACAAAAGTACCGACCCGACCTAGGTCCTCATGACCTCTATTTATACAATATAGTCGCTCACCAACAGCCTTAGGTTGAGACCTAGGTGTCAAAACCCTAGATATACAAACCCTAGGTCAACTTGACCTTCTTTTCCCGGGCTTCACCACCCTGTCTCTCCTTTCTTCCCACGCGGTGCTAACGATGGATTTTCCCGCTATCTGAGTTGTTCTCGATCCATATACCTTGTTTATATTTCATCCCTGATCTCCTCATCCAACGACTATCTTTCTTAGGCTTCGCTTGTTCTTTTCTTCTCTTTTGCTTACTTCGACCCAGTAACAGTCATTGTGTCTTCAACGAAGTTCACATTTTACCTCTTCTTCCTTGATCTTCTCTTGATTCCATACCCAAGGGCCAACAATACATTAGTAACTCTTCCACATAGGGTTATCATCTTTCCGTTAAACAAACCTATCTTTCCCAATGAAGGTACTATAACAGGCTTTCCCAAAATTTCCCAAGTTCTTTTTGGCATAATATTCACATGTGTGTCCTCATCCAAGACATAATCTATGTCAAAGTCTCCTATTCTTGTTTCTATGCACTACTTCTCTTTGAATATCTCTGGTAAACTGATGTCTCTGTGATCATTCAGTGTTTCTTTCAGCTGTAATAACATAGTCTTTGATTCTTTCTGGTTTTCTAACACATCCTCAGTCCTTTGACCTCCTTCATAGTTTTCTTGTCTCATGTTCATCTTTTCAACTTTGACAATCATTATAGGGAAATCCTCAACTTTGTGACCAATAGCTTTACAACATATACAAATAGGACCTATACCAGGGCATTCCTTAGCAATATGTCCTGGTCTTCTGCAATTATAACACAGTGTCAATCCTCTCTTTCTTTTAAATGATCATGAACCCTTCCTGTACTGCGCACTGGGGTCGCAGTGATGGACCTGCAATCTGCAATAATTCTTTCTGGGTTCCTACATCCACTTGTTAGTCCAAAAATTCTTTCTATGCATAGGAATAACATATCTTTCACTATCTCTATCAAATATATTCAGATCGACTCGTTCTTCTAGCTATGCCCTAGTTTTTAGACAAGGAAAAAATCTATCGAACATACCTAGACTCATACTTTCGAAGAAAAAATTTCCGCTTATCTTACCTTTAGCAGAGCACAAAGCTTTGATATCTTACCTCTTTTCTTCAGATCCCGTTTCTTTCTTAGCAGAGAGCTTCACAAGTTAAGTAGAATATTGTGCACTACAACAACAGATCTACATGCAAAGTTTTCTCATTTCTTCAGTTCCCACCAATCACAATTTCATGTCCCAACAACAGAACCGTTTGTTGGCATAGGGGTAGACCCAAGGTTCAACACTTCAACAACGCACCAACAAAACCCTAACTACCGGCCCTTTTAGTAACACCTGCGAAGCAGATGAAGTCTCACCTGAGGTAGAGGCGGGGGGGTTTGTAGGACTCAGGTGTCTAAAAGCTAGCTGGGACACAGACCTATGATTACAACACTTAACAAAGCATTTAGCCAATACTCTGCATTAGTTCATAAATCCATTCATATCGTAGATTAAACCCTAGATACATAACAACACAGTAGCAACTAAGATCAAGTACTTTTCATCACTTAACACATAGTTATTGGATCAGATCTAGCATTCATTTATCATCAATAGAGCACTAAGCATACATATATCTATCTAACATACATAAAGACCAATACACTAACAGATAAACAACATAAACAATATCAACAACATCGTACAAAGCACATCAACACAGGATATACGTGGTTCACCCCAATGTGGGGCTACGTCCAACAACTCTTCTTCTTCTTTATTAGTCTTCAAGCTTCTTACATTCCTCTACTCATGTGCACAAAGCCACAGAGCCAAATACACAAAGGACAAGAGATCTGGGCGCACCTCGCCAGATCCTCCTTCCTCGAATTAGGTCAGGGCACAAAGCCTTACACAATCTATGCACAAAGTCTCTTACATTCACTTGCACTTAGCTCTGTAAGTCTTAACATACTTTAGTCATGCACTAAGCCCATGACCTCAAAATTGACATCTAATTACATCGCCTAGTTACTTATTTATATATTACAAAAAATCATAAACATGGGTAAACCCATGGGCCGACATCCCATACCTGTTACATAAACCCTAACAACCCAAAAAGCCCATAAAAATGGGTGAGATCCCACGATCTCCGCTTCGCTTGGGTGCTCTGTCTTTGACCAGACTGTCAAAGTCCCAAAAATGGTCAAGCACGACCAATGTTTCCTCAAAACTTGGTCGAGGGCCAACAAGGTCCACTGAAGGACGCATATTAACTGAGAACCTCAAAGGGTTCAAGCTGAGCAAACCCGCAGAAGAAATTGCGCAGGACTCTGCAAGGGGTGCAGAAGAAGGTCGAGAACAGTCTAAGTCTCGAGAAGAAATTGCGCTAAGTGTGAAAGAAGGTCGAGGACTTTCCGAAGTCTCGAAGACCATAAAATTGTCCATCATTGGGAGGAGACATGTGGTAGAATATCAGGAGATCTGAGAGTGTAAGCTCTGGGAGGTTTGCTAAGAGCAAACAAATATCTTCGCGAAGTCGCGAAGAGCGGTTTGAATCCAGACCGTTAGATCTAGAAGGGACGTGTGGAAGCAATCCACACGATTCAGAGGAATAGTACTCTGGGAAATATTCGAGGAGGATATTGAAAGACTCCCGAAGGTTGGAGTCCGAATAGATCGCACCCATCGGGAAGGAGGGATGGGGACAGTTGATCCTCGCACCATTTGAGTTTGCCGATTCTGATTTCGGGAACGTAAGAGTTGGTTGTCATGGGAGGAGCTGAAGCCTGAAGGCCGACACGCTTGTTGTGGTTGAGCCCCAGGACACATCTCGAGGTCACATTATAGAAAGGGCCTGGCATGGAGAGCGAGTGCCATCGCTAACTTTCTTCAAATGGCCAAGAAGAGAGCCGTGGGGTTAAGAGGACCCACACTTTGGGGAAAGAAGGACTTGTGGTAGAGTTTTTCGGGTTCCAACAGGGAGCCAAAGAGTCAATCTGACTCAGGTGTTCGAACGATCCTAGACCAGGAGGTCATGGAACCCCAAAGGAGAGAAGAAGAGAGGGGAGGGGGTCTGCACCAGGGTGGCAAGCATGGGGGGTGGTGTCATATACAATCATGATGGAATAGAAAAAGTATCCTTTGCATGGGGACTGGGTCATTCCACAAATAATTAGGTAGAGGCTATAATTGTCTATTGTTGGGTATGTGTTATATTCTTTGCATGACCAAATTTGGCGTTTTTTGCATTCATTTTTTAGTGGTTTTTCGGCACATGGTTTTTGCCGATGGTTTTCTAATTCTAGTTAAGTAATTAGGGTTGTTGACTAATCCAGGTTAATGGATTAGGGATTTTGGATGCCACGGGATCCTATATATGTATTGTATTGTAAACAATGAAGATATGATGAATAGAAGATTAGAGGTGTGACTCTAAACAAGTTGTTGGTTTTCCCGGTTTGGGTTTCCGAGGAAAAAATATCTGTGTAATGTGTGTGTGTGTGCCATTGTATCTTTTCTGTTTTTATTAAGGATATGTTTGTAGTAATTAAATTGTACAAGGTTAAGATCTACATCTACATGGGTCTGAAACTTATAAACTACAAGGTTAGATCTACATCTACATGGGTCTGAAACTTATAAACTTAAGATCTACATCTACATGGGTCTGGGACATGCTAGCAATTTTGTAATAAAAGTAGGCCCATTAGATAGGAAAAATATGAAATTATCATACCATGATAAACTACTGGCACCACCTTTTAAATATTATTTAATTTCTCGTTGTTCAGCTTCACTACAACCCCCCATTTAATTTAAAGCTAGTCGTTCTCGTTAAAAAAAAAATATTATCCCCATAACCTTTTCTCTCTCCATTTGCAAAAATCTCATCAGGTTTAAGAATTGGTTGGCTTCTCATAAACCTTTGCACTAAAAAGAAGCAACCTCTTTAATTCCCCACATGGAAAGTGTGTTTTTTTAAAGATTGTGTGCTTTAGTTTAGGAGGATTTTGGTTTTCCATTCAATGTTTCAATCCTATCCAAAATATATGCAATTATAGATTTTGACTAAAGATAATACTCATTACAATTAATCTTATTAAATGAGATTTACTCATTTATCTAAAATAATCCTCCAAAATTAAAAATAAAATAAATTAATTTTTTTTAATAATTCATTTTTAAATTGAAATATGCCTTGCCTCCTCTCCTTTTACATTGATAAGATAACCTCAATGTCATATTTGAATATTGATTTCTCTTGAGTGAAAGTGGAGGGGGTTTAATTTTGTGTGTATGGATTGTTCCATAAGTTTAACAATGTGTGATCGAAATTATAAGATTTTCAGGCTCAAATACTTGAGGCATGGGGCTCAATGCATTCTTGTGTTAAGATGTATTTTATTTTTGAATTTATTTAAATGTTTGAAAAAGTGAATTTCATGTGTAATGGGTCTTGGTCTATGGGGATGATTGGGCTCTTTATAAGATTTTAGCGACCCAGGTTCAATATCTCCAAACTTGGTTGGAAAGAGAAAGCTCAACTTGCCTTTTGAAAATTGAAATGTAAAATCCCTCGAGTCCCTTGAAAATACTCTAAGTCGGTAGTTTGTTATGCCTATAGAGACCATAAATATGCTAACATCTACTTCTATCAAAATCTCCACTGAAACATATTAAAACAAGGGTCTTATTTAAAAAAAAATATTAGATTGTAAATGGTTGTAGTCGAAGTCAATTGTTGAACTATGAACACATTTCCTTTCATTATTGAGTTTGTTTGGAACATGATCATATGCTTGCTCCCTATTTGAATTCTTAATCCCAAACTACTTCTCAAGCCAAGAAGAATAAAAATCAAAAGCTCACTTGGTGGAAGGATCACTATTAAATAGAGTTGAATCTTGAATCAAGTTGATCCTAGGCCTCTTATCTCTAAGTAATCCAAGCACAATGATAGTACTCAACACATAGCCTCATGCACACTAGAAATTTGATCCTAGAACTTCTATCTCAAAAGTGACTCAAGAAAAACCACAAGTGATGAATGTACAACATCACACACACTAGAAATTGTTCATCCCCCACATTGGCCTCCTTCAACCAAGGACGCTTGGTTCCTAATTTCTTTACATAGTCAAGGGGAAACACCCCTAGTAGTATCTTGGTTGTATTTATGGGCGGGGTCAAGGTGCAATGGCCCTAGTGTCATCACATTGCCTCTAACGGATGGAGTCAAGGAACGACATCCCCATAGAATTCAGTGAAGCACCTTAAAACCTCTATGAATTTTCGATAAACAACACCATGTGTGCTATGATCAAAACCATATACACCCACACTTTTGTTGGGATATGTAACTCCCACTTGTCTTAGTTGTGCTCATATTTAATTATTGAGTTTATTGGTCATTATTAGGTAGAGTTGTAGTTTCTATGAGAAGGATTATGTTCCTAGTTTTTAGGATTTTGTTGAGGCCTAGTTGATTTGATATATTCTCACCAACTAGTTAGCTTCCTAGATTGGTGTGAGGTTGAGACATTTGCTCAACCAAGTAGATCGTGAGATCAAGGTTGTTGTTTATCTTGAGACAACATTTCTTGTATTTATATGTACTCTATTTTGTTGTTTAATAGAGCGCTTAGGCACAATTTTGGTTTGTGTAATTATTGTCTACTCTCCCTTTCCCATTTCCCAATATGGTATCTAAGTAGGACTGGGCTTGACTCCCTCACGAGAGGTGTAACACACCCAAACCCCTAAGTACCTTTTTAGGGAATGGGGTATTGAATTTTTTATTTTCCTCAGTCTTCTCAAAGACTCCTTTAGAGGCTACCATTGTCTTCTACCTATCAAGAGCTTTCCAACGACTATAACCATGGTCATAAATGAGCTCTGGATCAAAAGTTACAACTTTCTAAAGCTCCTTAGACCCTCATTGGTCTAAAGTTGCTCATTGCCACTTGGCTTCCTATTACTTGCACCATCCGATGGAACGTTGGTATAACACATGTCAACTAGCCCACTGGGCCCTATGAATCAATGACTCCCCCTGATATATCTAACGATCATCAGAGTTGAGGGATCAACGACTCCGATCACCTCTCGAAGTCTCTCCGTCGGAGTTTCTTCGTTTCAAGGACTTGAACCACTCCAACCAACTCTTTCTGACCTCACATACTCTGATGGATCTGACCTATAGATCCAATGGCCCTGATTACTTTGGGGTTGCCAATTCGCACGACAGTTAGTAGCCTTTCCCCTACTCCTACTACACTTAACTTATATGGGACCTTCAAAGATCGATCGTTGAGATTGAATCTCGCTTGCCACCTTGGTCATTGTTTTCATTGTGTACATGTCTCGTAACGTGACATGTGGATCAATAGCCACTTGACACGTGGACCCACCACAATGCACCACATCACCATAGGGTACAAAGGCTCGCTCGACCAAAGATTGACATTTTTCCATTTCCTATAAACTGATTAAGATACTTAATTAATACTTCCTTAAAATACTGCTCCTTGGTATTTATTTAGTTTATCCTCATTAGGGATAATTAGTCTCCACAAACTAATTACCCCCCCTCGTAATTACATTTTTACTTAGACCACTAATTCATTTAAATACCATTCTTGCAATGATTATCTTATAAGTTAATTAATTATCTTATAACATAATTAAATTATATTCTAATATAAATAATTAAACTATAATTATACTTAGGTTTATTAAACTTGATTAGCATATAATCAAAGACCCCAGCTTATGACTTTGCATTGAATATATTGGGAAAGAAAAGGAAATTAAAATGCATTTAATATTATATTTTATTTCAAGTAATTCAAACCTCCTTCACGTGCTATATTGCATATTTTATAACATTATAATACTCAAAACATCATACTCAACACTCTTCGGAGTCATACTCC
>ML838406.1:34223-47414 GCA_009831015.1 Picea engelmannii | reverse complement strand
AGTCAAAAATCAATCTACTAATTATGGAGAAAAGGAGGAACAAACTACTCAAGAAAAAGGAAGAATCCTAGAGATTAAAGAGTAGAGATATTTGGTTGGAGAGTGGAGATGAGAATACAAATTTCTTCCAAGCTTTTTCCAAAGGAAGAAAAAATATCAACATTATTTGGCAATTGAAGGACTTTGCAGGAAACATGGAAAACAATTTTGAAGGAATGTCAAGTTTGAGGGAAAATTACTTCCAAAACCTTTTCAAAGCAGAGACTCAAGCCTCTATAGAATAAGTGGTACAAGTGGCACAATTTTTTCCTAGATTTGTAGATGAAGCAGACAATCAACTCCTGATGGAAGTAGTTACGAAAAAAGAACTCATGGAAGTGCTTCACAGTTTCCAAAAAGACAAAAGTCGAGGCCTAGATGGATGGACTATCGAATTTTTCTTGGGTTGTTATGATGTTTTGGTAGAGGACACTAGGATTTAAGGCCAAATACCTCAAAGCCTTAACTCTACCTTCCTAGAACTGATCCCAAAGATTGATAACCCGGAGACTCTGGATGACTTCCGACCAATCTATCTTTTCAATTGTGCCTATAAAATCATTTCAAAAGTAATTGCTAGAAGGATTAAAAGAATCCTCTCTGAAAAAATTTTGGAAGAACAGATTGGTTTTCTGGAAGGAAGACAAATTCATGAAGCCATAGGTTTTGCACAAGAAGGACTTCACAGCATGAAGACAAGGAATTTAAAAGGAGCAGTGTTAAATATTGACCTATCCAAATCATATGACATAGTAAGTTGGTTGCATATTCGTTTATGACTTACTCATTTGGGGTTTGATGTCCCCTTTATATATTGGGTCATGAACTGTCTCACCTCGGCCTCTTTTGTTGTCTTAATAAATGGCTCAGAATCTTCTTTATTTACCTCAGAAAGAGGTCTCAGACAAGGGTACCCTTTATCACCACTTATTTTTCTCTTAGTAGCTGAAGGACTCAATAGATAAATCTCGCAAGCAAAGAGTGTTGACACTTTCTCTAGAATCAAAATTTCCCAAGCTCTGCACCTCACTCACCTTCTATTTGTTGTTGATGTTTTAATATTCAAAGGAGGTTCCAGAAGGGAGGTTGAGGTCTTAAGGAATATCCTTTCCCTTTTCTCCAAAGAAATAGGGATTCAAATCAATGAAAGGAAATTGGCACTCTCTACACATCTTTTATCTGAAGAAGAAGAGAAATCACTTAGGCTTCATTTCCCTTTTGAAGAGAATACTTTAGATGATGGACTAAAGTATTTGGGTTTTTTACTAAAACCCAATGATTACAGGAAAGAGGATTGGAAGTGTCTTTTGAGGAAAATGGACAAAAGACTAAACATCTAGTGCCATAGGTGGATTTCACGTGCAAGAAGACTGGTACTGGTAAAGTCAGTTTTGGAATCCATATTGGTTTATTGGATGTCCCTCTCATGGATCCCAAAAGAAATTTTGGAAGAAGAAAGAAAACTCACCTGAAAATTTATGTGGAGCGGTAAAAAGGAAGCACATGTAATTCCTTGGGTCCGCTGGGATAAAATTGTTGTTCCAAAGGAAATGGGAGGTTGGGGCCGAAAAAATATATTTCTCTTCTCCAAAGCACTAGTGTCCAAGGGTGGATGGTGTATTCTAAACACTACCATCCTTTGGACAAAGCTAGTTTTTCAAAAATATATCGAACAAGTTCCCTTGGAGATTTGGATCAGAAGTCAACAGAAATCCAACAAAGGTGCCTCGGTGATCTAGAAAGCAATTTTAAATTCTTTCACAACCATTGAAAGTGGACTAGCATGGAAAATAGGTAACGGACACCGTTTCAGAGTAGGGAAAGACCCTTGGCCAAGGAGTGAGGGTAAACATATACTCTCAGAGCAGTTAATTAAACACCTGCACACTTTGGGAATATTGTTGTGCTACTTATATGTCTAATATAATGCACTCATTAATTATCAATCCAGGATTCGTAATCAATAGAGTTACAAGACACCAGTAAGAAAGGTAATTCCTAATGTCACAAGTATAGAATCAAACTAGATTATGTATGCTGGAAACAAATCAAGGTAGCAAACTACAATGCACTTTGGTTGTCTTTCACAGAAAGGCTATCTATTCCATTATGGCACATGCAAGTATGAGATGGAATTGGTTTGATAGATCAACTTTGATGTCTAACCCAGAAAACTAATTATGCAATCCACACTTTCTGAAAGAAAATCACACATCAATCAGCATAGCATAGGTAGTTCAACAGTCAATATGTTGGTTCTATTGTGGTTCACAATGAACTTCACTAGTTCTTCTCCAAGTAGTTTTGACTATTGCTGCCAACAGTTATGATCACTCAAGGAAATCAAATTCATGAGAACAAAAAACAGATCATATGCAAAAATAGAGCAATTAAAGATCTAAGCAATTGTAAAATGGAAATCTTAATCTAAGCTACATTGCTATCATCTAACAGAGTTAAAGCTTTAGCCAATTCATTGTCTATACTACTGAAAACAAACACTAATGCTAATCTACAAAGAGGTTGGCCTTTGTTGGGCGGTGGGCCCTTGCCTCTTCAACAAGTCAGCTGCTGAAGTCTACAGGAAGCTTGCTTTTAACACACACATTACTCTCACTCACACTTCAAAACATAAAATCAAAACTCTCTTTTAACCACTCAACTCATTCTTAATCATAGATAATCAGAATATGGAGATAAAATAACATTCCATTAATCTTCACTCAGAAATGTTCTGTACTATCATACGTTGCTTACATATTGATAATATGCTAACTCTCCTCTCTTATACCATCCTTTCCACAGCTATTTAATAGTCTGGATCGTGAAACACAAGGAGGCAAAGTGATTTGCAAATCAATCAGTTGTTTAAGTTTAATCATTCGATTACATCTTTAGCTTCATCCTCATGACATGAAGTGCATGAGGATGAGGCAATTAACAAATTGTTCTTATCATAACCTTGCTAAACGAATAGACATCCACCAATTGACCAAGGCGAGATCTGGCACTTAACTTAGTGCATTAGGCTCTTCCATATCAGTACCGGATCGTAACAGGCAAAGGGTACCGGATCACGACAGGGTGCAAAAGGTGGTACCGGATCATGACAGAGCGTGGTCATTGGTACCGGATCATAACAGAGTGTGTTCGTTGGTACTGGATCATAACAAAGCGTGTTCGTTGGTACCAGATCACCACAGATAAGATTTAGTACTGGATGTGTTTGGTACCGGATCAGACAACAACAATCTTGGTGCGCAGGTACCGGATCATGACAGAGCTGGTACAGGAATGCTAGATATCTAGGGGTCAAAGATTCACATATGAAAAATCGAGCATTAGTACATGAAATATTTAATTCCTTAACTCAGTAAACCACAAAATACATGAATTAACCATACTTTACCTTATGACCTTATTACTGGCAATTGGTAGCATTCTTGTCATTCACTCAAGCTTTAGGTAGGTCCAAAAAGGTATAGGTGAAGAGTAAAATAGGGTAATGAGAATGTCAATTTCAAGTCTCAACATTCACCCATGCCAAAATCATTGCATGTCCTCATGCAACCGAAAACAAAACCCAAAATTTTCAAAACTTGAGACTGTGTTCTTTACTTGGGTGGATCAATGATATTGATGGCTGAAGCCTCTTCTCTTAGCTCCCTTTTGATGACCCTAACATATTTTAGGAGTCATAATACCTTCTTGAGCTTGTTAGAGGTCTCCTCATGTTCATCTTGAATTTGTTGGTTGGTTGCTTTCAACTGCTCATTTTCCTTCTTGATATATCTATCCAAGAGTTGATATTCCTTTACTTCCTGTTGGAGTTCCTGATTTTGTTTTTGTAATTCCCCAATCCTTTTCTTCATTTGTTCTTTTGTCAAGCTCTTTTTTTATTCTACCATTGTTGGTTGGGTGCACTCCCTTTCCTCGACTTCCTCCCTCATCCCACATAGAGTAATAGTGGCTTGTTCTTCGGTTAGACTAGGGATGTCATCTTGAATTGGTAGATCCTCAGAAGGGGAGGTAAGGTCGATTGGATCTTCTTATGTATGAGGACTAACTATTGTTTTTTCCTTCGTTACCATGCTTCTTGTAGTTCTTTTACAAGGAAGTACCGGATCAGGGATGCTCGCAGGCTTCCTTTTCTTCCTCTCTAATTATGAAATGGTGACAAGGGGTTGTGCCAGAGACTGTTTACTCTTAGTTTCTGAGCTATGCTTCCTTTTCTTCATCATTTTCTGATGGTCCTCTTTCTCAACTACCACCATTGAAGTTTCTTCTACTATTTTGTTTTTACATTTTGATTCAGAGCTTTTAGAAGCCTTGTTGACTGTGGAAGAGGACCCTGCCTTTTCATGTTGGCTCATTGCCCTAGATGATGGTGGAGTTGTCTTACCCTTCTTGCTCTTTTTCTCTTGGGGTTCCTTACTTTTCTTTGGACCATACTGGGTTTCCTCCACAGATTTGTTTCCTGTGGGAAGGTGTTGTGTGATAAGGGTTTTCCAACTAATCCTCTGTTTCCTAAGCTCATGTAAAACTAGCATTTTAATGAAACCTTGATGGTAGAAGCTAGTCTTTTCTATTTTGGAGATGGATTTAACACCCCTTACCATTTTATTCAAACTCATCCATAGAAAATAGGGAAAATCGATTTCAGGGCCTCCTTCAAAATGCAATAGGAGCCTAAGGTGATAAATGAAAGTCACGACATACCTGCCTTCACAAGTGACAAATCGTTGAAGACTGGTAATCATTGGATGGTATTCTTCTTTGATGTAGTTTCTAGGGATCCATTTCTTCCAGTCGGGGTGCTGATGATCTGCCTTCAAGAATTGTTGGCACATCTCTTTGTTAATTCCCACACCTTTGAAGTATTTAGCTCCTCTGTTAGGCAGTCCCGTAACCTCCCTTACGGTTGCTTCATTAATTATCAATTGTAGATTTCCTATATGTGTCGTCTCTCAATCATAACCTTGTATAAATTCCTGAGATATCTTCTCGTTCCAGCCTGTAAACTTTTCTAGAAATGGTATCCACCCTAATCTGACGTATTTTTCTTGGCATAATTGGTATTCCTCGGTTTCCCTATAAATTTGGAAAACCGGTGCATGTCTCGTAATGACCATCGTTATAAGTTGAGAAAAGGATTGGGATTTTAGCACAAGGATTTAGTAAATTGATGGAGGGTTTGGTACTGGAAAGGAGCAGGCTCGGAACTGGAGAGAAGCTCATGACAAGGGGAAGTATGGTGATGGTGTTACGAATGGTAAGTTTAAGTGAGGGTGCTTGCAAGGAAAATTATGACCAAATGAGGCTTATCCGGATGGCTTCGCCACCAGATAATCCATTTCATATCTACCCGTTACTGTAATGATGAGGATAAGACGTCGGGTATCAGGGCATCATTTTAGAATAGGTGATTGGACTTTCATGGGGTGAAATTAATGTTGGATCATGGTTCATGATATACGATGGGTTCGTGAATTTGCTTGAGGATGAAATATATTCATGGCTTATCATTGTTATGCATGCTTCATATTTTGATATGATTTTTGCCTTTAACCATGTTCAAGAGTTATGAGAGGATTAATTTAGTTTAGGCATACAGGTATGAGGGATAGGCGCATGGGTTTAGTACTAAGGTCATAGGATTTAGTATAGCTTTTCATATTTATTGTAGTTTTATGAGCATAGGAAAATAAATACCATTTTACCTTTGCTTTCACCTTTGTATGATCAATGCCCATAGTATGTGTGACTGCTTGTAAATTGTCAAAATTCATCTTTTTAGACTAAAGCTTCTTGAAAACTTGGTACGGGAATGTCCTGTACTTCTGATGTGCGTATCTTATTTTGTATTTGGTTCTGCAGAGTGATCATGTAAGTCTGGAAAAGAGTTCTGAAGGGGCTCTTTGACCTTCCCCCATGCCGAAGATGTTGTATCTCTATAGGAAAGAAGATTCAATCAATTTATACTATAATGGAGAAAAGATGACAAGAGTAAAAGGAATCAATCAAATTGTAGAAGTGCAGCTTATCACTTATCATATGACCTCATGCCAAAAATGAAATTGCCCTTCTTTTAATGGAGTATTGACAGAGGTAGCATTCAACAGTGAAACAGGGAATATATATGTTTGCATCTGATGCCAAGAAAATGAAATTGCCCTGCTTTTAATGAATTATTGACAGAGGTAGCATTCGGCAGTGAAACAGGGGAATACATATATGTTTGCTAGAAGAACAGATCCCACCTAAATTGCTTCAAAGATTTACTATCATTGGTTGTTATAGATAAATTTCATAATATGAGTAGATTAGGCTCCCTAGTTAGGGCTCCACTCTTAAGAAGTTTCCTTCTTAGATAATGTAGGCTTTAGATGTCAGACTGGTAAGTTGACTTAGGGTGATTCTCAAATGGACATTTGCTTGGAGAATTATATTGCTAATTCATCTGGGATTTTGTATCTCATGAAAGCCAATAATGAATTTTTGTTTTAGATGGAAAAATGTGGATTTTTCAATCAAACAAGTATAGATGAGACATGTTTCAACCAAAACCCACTACCATCAAGCCTGTTCAGTACTCCGGTGGGGTAGTTGTGATAATTAGTGAGAGGTACCTTCCCCAGGTAGAATGCCCCATTACCAACAGGCCTAGGCAATACCCTGATGGGTTTGCCTAGTCATACCACAGACCGGTACCTGCTGCCAGCAAACCCGTTCAGTATCCCGGCTGGTTAGTCTCTTAAACCCTTTTTCCATCAGAGGCTTCTTGTCCACAGTCACCTATTTTGGTTTGTATTAAAGAGTGCTTTGCACAGTGACAGGGGAGGCTCGTCTGAAAACCTTTTTACAGGGTGGGATGGTATTGGGTTGGAAGGCATATACTCTTCTTTTATATGTCTTTTAAAGATTTGTCTGAAGGAAAAATAAAATTTTATGCACATTATTTCTTTAGAGTGATCCAGATGTATAATTTTGTCTGAAGTTGTCCATAAGAGAATGACCTAAAGTTTCCTTGGGGTACTAGTACACCCTCTTCCATAAAAGTTTTGGTAGTGTGCCCATGGTAGAGAGTGTTCATATACTCATATGTTACTCTTTAATAAGATAATCCAATGAATACTATTGAAATCTGGTTAGGGTGAGATAGTTTCTTATAGGCTGATATATTTTTTTCTTTAAATCATGCTAAAATTCTGGGTAAAGGCAATGTCTAGTCTTTAAAGTGGATTATGGTTCTTTGAGCAATCATAGGTAAAGATTGTGTCCCTCTTTTTAGTTTGTTTTTAAGTGAAAGAACCAAAATAAATTAAAGTTCTTCTCAGCAACAGAACCAAAAGAAATTAAAATACTTCTCAGCAACAAAACCAAAAGAAATTAAAATACTTCCCTTTTAGTTGTCAACAGAAGGGCTTCCATTTGATAGTGCTTTTGGCTTCGTGGTTCCATATTAAGTGGTTGTTGCATGGCTTCATACTTCAGATTAATTGACATAAGTTTTTAAAATATTCTTTTTCAATATGTCTTGATAGTACTGTAGAAGGAGAGCCTCTGGTACCGAACTAGTACTAGACCAGAACAAGATTTCTGGTACCGAAACAAAACAGAATATTGTTGATGCCTACAACTGATATTTAGCAAATTCATGAAGGATCAAATAGATTATTAAAAACTTGCTTATGAAAGAAAAGAAAAATTGTGAAAGTAAAACAAAAGGAGGTAAGGGTCTTTTGTTACCTTCAGCTTATTAACAAAATTCGATCCACACCTATGTACAAAAAGTTTCAAATAAACCAATCAATCAATGTGGGTCAGTAGGAGGATATCCTTTCTTACTGATCATCTACATGTTTGAATTCTGTAGTATACGAGTCAGAAATTCTTCTTTTGACAGAGGTTTGTTGTAAACTCGCAACCAGTGACCATTCACAAGTAATGGTGTATGTTGTTCATCAATTGTCTTTATCCTGATTGAACCATTATCGTAGATAGTGTCAATTTTGTAAGGTCCCATCCAATGGGTGGTTAACTTACCTTTGAAGTTCTTGAATCGGTTGTCATACAATAGGGCCCAATCTCCTTGTTGAAATTTTTTCTTTTTGAGATACTTGTCATGCCATTTTGTTCTTTGTTCTTGAATGAGGGTAGTCCTTTGAAGTGCTTCTTGCCTGGTTTCATCCAACTCATTAAGCTGCAAGAGTCTTTGTTGTTGGGCTTCATCCAAGTTCATGCCAACTTGTACTACAGTCCTGAAGGTTTTGATCTGAAATTCTATGGGGAGAAGCACCTGCTTCCCATACACTAACTCATAGGGTGTATGTCCCATTGTATTCCTCCAGGTGATTCTATAAGCCCATAGGGCTTCTAATAATCTATCAGCCCAATCCTTATGGTGCAACTATACTATTTTGGTAAGAATGGACTCAATAACTTTGTTGGTGGATTCTACTTGTCCATTTTCTTGTGGATGATAGGGTGTAGATTTCATGTGTTTGACTTGGTACTGTTCTGTAACATCTTTGACTAGATGAGAGGTAAATTGGGTTCCCTGATCAGTCACAATTTCTCGCGGTACACAAAATCTAGTAAAGATATCATTAAAAAGGAAATCTACCACTGATTGTTCACTGGCAGACGGTAAAGCCTTTGCTTCAACCCATTTAGTCACATAGTTAGTGCATACAAGTATATACTTTTTCTTTTTAGATACAGGGTTAATGGGCCGTACAAAATCTAATGCCCATTTCTTGAATGGTTCAATGACTACTTGGGCTTGAAGTGGCATTTGGTCTCGTGCAGTAGGCTTACCCATTCGTTGACATTCATCACAATTGGATACATAGGTTTTAGCATCTCTGAAAATATGAGGCCAGTAGTAACATGATTGCAAAACTTTGTAAGAAGTCCTTTTGTCTGCGAAGTGTCCTCCACAGGGGCCATCATGGCAGGCTTGTAAAATATCATGAATTTCATCTTCCCTTACACATCTCCCGATCACCAAATCTAGTCCTATTTTGTAGAGGCAATCATCATGCCACATGTAATTTGAACTTAGTTGAATTACTTTCTGTTTTTCTCTAGGAGACAATTTCTAAGGCATCTTCCCTGTCACAAGATAGTTAGTAACATTTGCATACCACGAAGTGAATGTAGAAATAGAAAATAAATTTTCATCAGGAAAGGTATCTTCTACCAGTGCATTATCTCCCAGGTGAATCATTCTAGATAAGAAATCAGCCACAAGATTATCTTTACCAGGTCTATCAATAATATTGATATTAAACTCTTGTAATAATAAAATCCATCTTGTAAATCTAGGATTTGTTACAGGTTTGTTCATTAAGAATCGGATGGCTGAATGATTAGTGTGTACAAAAGCTTGATATCCTGTAATATAGTGTCTGAATTTATTGATAGCATGGACTATAGCTAGCAATTCATTTTCCGTGACCGTATAATTAACTTCAGTTGGAGACAGATTTTTATTAACGAAGTAAATAGCATAGGGCATTTGATTTTCTCTCTGTCCAAGGACTTCCCCAAGGGCTGTGTCTGAGGCATCGGTGCAGATATGAAAAGGAAGGGACCAATTTGGTCCTCTTAATACAGGGGTAGTTGACAATTTTTGTTTTAGAATTTCAAAAGATATTTGGAATTCATCATCCCACTTAAATTCAGCTTCTTTGGATAATAATTTAAATAAAGGGGTAGCTAGGCTTGCAAAATTTGGAATGAATCTTCTATAGTAGCCAGCATGTCCTAAAAAGCTGCAGACTTCCTTTTGTGAGGAAAGTATTCTGATTTGTGTGATGATATAAATCTTTGTTGGATCAACTCTCATGCCGGAATGGGAAATGTGATGTCCCAAAACAATACCTTCAGTGAGCATCATTTTTATTTTTCATTACTTAAGGAAAGGTTAGTTTCCTTACACCTAATCAAGACTTTTTCTAAATTGGCCAATGCTTCCTGGAAGTCTTTTCCATGGATTGTAAAGTCATCCATGTAGACTTCCACACAATCATTGGTCAAGACAAAGAAAATGGCTAGGATAGCTCTTTGAAAAGTGGTTGGGGCATTGCAAAGTCCGAAAGGGAGCACCCTATAAGCATATGTGCCCCAAGGGCAGGTGAAAGTGGTATTTTCCTGGTCTTCGGGTGCTATTTGTATCTGGTTGTAACCACTAAACCCATCCAAGAACGAAAAATACTTCTTTCCGGACAGGGTATCCAACACCTGATCAATAAATGGTAAGGGAAAGTAATCCCTATGGGTGTCTTTGTCTAACTCCCAGAAGTCTACACATATACTCCACTTACCATTTTTCTTGGGAATTATGACAAGTGGAGATACCCATTGACTATCTGAAATGGGGTATATGAGATTGGCTCGAAGGAGTTTTTGCAATTCCTCTTTTACAATATCTTTAAGGGCTGGACTCATCCTTCGTTGAGGCTGTCTGACTGGTCTAATTTGGTCATTGGTGTAGATATGATGTGTGCATGTGTCAGGGTGAATTCCTTTCATGTCTGCATAATCCCATGCAAAGGCATCAAATTGTCTTTGGAGCATTTCAATCACTTGTATCTTTTGTTCTGGTTCCAAACTAGAGTTGATATACAAGGGTTTTCCTAGGCTGATCTCAACAAGTTCAGTAGTTTCTTCCTTATCTGAGGGGACTGGTGATAAAGTGTATAATTGAGTGATATCAAGGTGCCAAATTTGTTGAAATTCGAAACTAAAAATATGTGACAATTCTGCAAAAGACCTCGGGTATTCAATGCAATTTGTGTCAGCCAAAAATAAGCTTAAGACTTGTTCATCTTATTGTTCTTGTATTCCTCTTACTTGTTCAAGTGTTAACAGAGGTCTGATGCAATCTTCCTCTCCATAAGGGTTTTCTAACCAAATAGGTATTTCTTGTGCTGGTTGGGCAGGAGGGAAGAGAACAAGTTTTTGGCTATGTGTGCCATTGGATATAGTCATCTCACCAGACCGACAATTGATAAAGGCATCTGTTGTGGCCAGCCAAGGGCGGCCAAGAACCACAGGGTGTCCTGGTTTAGAGGATGATTTAGAATAGATGACTAAGAAGTCTACAGGATATTCCCAAGAAGCTAGGGTGACTGTGACATCATCTAGACTTCCTGCAGGGCTAATGACTGACTTATCTGCCAACTTGATCATGGTTTGGGTTGGTCTTAGTTGATTGATTTGGAGCTTCTACATAGTGTCAAAAGGAATTACATTAATAGCTACACCCAAATCAATGAGTGTGTTTGGTAGAGAAATGCCATTAATTTCAATAGTGACAACTGGGTTTCCAGGATCATTATATTTGTATGGCATTTCAAAAATGAATTCAGATAATTGTCCCACTACCTGAACAAGAGGAGGTTCCTTCTTCTTCCTTCATCATTTCTTAATGAAAATATCCCTTATAATTTTGGCGTAAATAGGGATATCCTTAATAGCTTGTAGCGGAGGTATTTTTATGCACACATTTCGTAATTCATCTTCTATATCTCTGTGCAAGGGTGGTTCAGGTTTCTTCACTAACAGTATTTCAGGGTAAGGTGGAAGATTAATTTTTTGGGGTACTCGTACAGACTAAGAAGTGATTGGGATAGGAGGAGAAGCCTCTTCTTCTGCAGGGGTGGTTTGAGTGTTTTCTTCCTCAGAATGATTATCATTTTCTTCCTGAATTATTACTGCAGGATTTGATTGGTTTACAACTTTCTCTGATCGTAGTTGAATTTCATAGGTGGGAAAGGTTTGAACTTCTGTATTCTGTACAAGGTGGGTGGGTTGATTATTGGGGTTAGGGATTGGCTGGGCAGGGATTGTTGTTGGTCTCGGAGGATTTTGGGCAGCTTGGTTTTGTGGTTGCTGATTAGGATTTATAGATACTTGTTGTTGCTGATTAGGATTCAAGGGGGTTGTAAATTGTTGTTGTATAGGAGATGGGAGTAAAGCTTGCATCTATGGTGGGTTGAATCCAGGTAGTAATTGGGAAATGTTTGCAGGATGCTGTGGATATGTAGGGTCAGAGGGATTTCCATACATAGGTCCCCTCCAACCTTGTTGACAAGGCTGAGTTTGCTTAGGTGTCCATTGTGGATAAGTCATTAGGGAAGGACCCCATTGTTGTTGTTGATATTGTGTATTGGGATTTTGGGCTCTCCAAGGTCTTCTAGAAGGGTATGGTTGTTCTTGTGAGACTCCTCCTCCCCTATACATGGCTTGTAATTCAAGCAAGGTTGGACACTCAGATGTGGGGTGTTCTAGTGTACACATACCGCAGATTTCTATGACATTTAATGGGCATTCTTTCTCGTTGTTGTGCTTCTTTTGGCATCTATGAAAAAATATTGCTAAAGCATCTTCTTCTTGTTTCTTTTTCATTTTCAAAGTATCTAATTGGTTACTTATTGTGCTCAAGATGTATGTTTTAAATTTCTCCAATAAGTTTCCTAATTCAGTTCTGGTGATAGTCCCTGAACTTTGTTTTGTATTTCTGCTAAAAGGATCTCTTGGTCCTTTGCTTGTTTTAACTTGTCCTCTTGAGTATCTTCTACAGTAATCTGCAATTTCTGAAAAAGGTTTTTGGTGTACATCTCCTGAATTCAACAAGTTTAAAACTTCTATGCAATCATCCCTAAGACCTTTCAAGAATACAATTCTTACTACAGCTGGGTCTGAGGTGAATAGCTTTGACTTTTGATAGTTGTATAAGAACCTTTCTAAGTAGTCTTCAGGACTTTCATCTTTTGTTTGATGCATTCTAAAGACTTCATTTTTAACATTATCCTTACAATAGTCTTGGTATTTTTGTAAAAATGTGTCTTTCATTTGATCCCAAGAAAGGATTGTGTTTTCTCCTAAGCTCATGAACCATCTTAAGGCTGAATCTTCCATTGTAGCAGGAAAAAGCTTAAGTTTTTGGGCATCGTCTGAATAGTTATAGCTTCTACATAATATTTCAAACTCAAATAAGAATAAATCTGGATCTTCAGTTGACATACCTCTGAAAGTGGGTAACGATGATAGTGGGATATTCTTCATGCTGACGTTTCTGGAAATATCCAAGATTGGAAACCCAAAGGTCTCAGTCTCTATAGCTGCATTTCCTTCTTCTTC
>ML838406.1:8126-21022 GCA_009831015.1 Picea engelmannii | reverse complement strand
GTGCTAGCCTCCTTATTTATACAAATATGGCACATGTGGAGGTGTCTGTTCATTGGCAAGGCTGACTTTTTCTTCTGGGTGGTCATAACCACCTTTAATATATTTTGGGCTCCCTTTAATATATTCTGGGGCCGACTTCTTATTCTGCCTATTACAATTATGTTTTGACCAATCCACAAAAGGGGATTTGGTCTTTTACAATAGTCGACATGATCAATCTGCAATATGGGATTGATCTAATTAATAATACAACAATAATAATTAGAATACACTTTGCAGTTACATTATTTCAACAGTTGGCACATATATTCTTAGTGGAGAGAGGTTCTTCTCTTGGGAATATAGCAATGGGATTGTTGGGTTTTTCCCTTGGCTGAGAAGGGTTTTCCCACGATAATTTTTGGTGTCTTTTGTGCATGGTTATTCTTCTTGTGATCTTGGTTTACTGCAGCTAGTGTATTGTTGTTGCAGTCGTTATGGTTCAAGTTAACACAAAATTGAAATAAAATACATGCTTGAGCTAACTTCAACATGGTATCAAAGAATTTCCTGAAGATGAGCATTTGCGTAGTCAATGAAGGAAGGTCGAAAAGGCTGCTAGATCCCTGTCGCTAGTGTAAGGAAAGGGTCGGACCCCTATGGTGGATTTTAGGAATGGCCGCAGGCCTATAAGCCTTGGCCAAATCTTGACTAGGGTCTTAAGAAGGAGACTGTAGCATAGAGAATCCTCTCTAAGGTTGTTGCAGCTAGAAGGAACCCTAAAACCACAGACCTAACTAGTCCCCTAACAAAATTGCAGAGAGATTTTTTGGGAAGAACCTGAGGCAATGAATAAGTGTTATTTGAGGCAGCGAATAAGAGTTTTCTGAGGCAGCCTAAAGCCGTGTTTGCATAGGTATTTTAGGCTGAATCTTAGAGAGATATATGAGGCTTGTTTTGTAGAAGATATGAGGCTATGGCAACAAGAAAAAGGCATGTTTTGAGGTCAATTCTGAAGAAAAATCCATACATGTTCTAAGGTTAAAAAAGGACAGATTTTGAATTGTAATTGTTGAAATATTGTGTAACTTCAAAGAATATTCTTATCCCCTTTTGTGGATAAAGCAAAATATAAAATATATATATTATATTGACAAGTCAGCCCTATTGTGCCTAGACAAGACAAATGTAAATTAGAAAGGTAAAGTGGACAGGTCAGCCCTGACCTAATTATTAGGGGGCACAACTTGTATTTATAAGAGGCCTAGCACCTCATTTGTACACACACTCATCAAGCTCTCTCTATCAAGTGCGCAAGTCTGAGAGTGATGCAGCTACAAGGAAGAGTATCTCAGTAAAGGTGAAGGTTATCTTGGTGAAGTACTATCTTGGTCTAAGTGGTGCGCTACTTTGTTCTGGTTAGGATTTTTGGGGGATCTTCTGTTTGGTGATATCTCTCTTGTGAGAAACATTGTACTTGGTTATTGAATCTATATTAAAGAAGTTTTGTTGGGTTTTCTTCCCCTTGAGGGTTTCCCAGGATAAATGCTTGTGTACTTTGTGATTGTGTTTCTCTGAGTGATCCTATCTATGCTATGGTTATCTAGTAAATTGAAAAGTAACCTAATAATAGCTTAAAACTTAACATGGTATCAAAGCTAATATAAAGAGAGCATCTTTCACAGGAAAAAGAAAAACGCCATTGTTGGTGTACAAGAAAATTAGGTCTTTTATTAAAGAGGAATTTCAACCCAAAGATCATCTAGAAAAGTGTGCCCTAGCCTAAGGAACTCATTGGCACCTTCAGTGCACCTTTTCAGTGGACAGAACTCCCAGAAACTAAAACCCTAGTTTTCACTAGTACCAGAAAACCAGGAAACTAGAACCAGTACCAGAAGTACCAGTCCAGATTTCCGCAAGCTCAGTTTCAAGGGGTAAAATTTGGAATTTTCAAAAACTGACTATACCAGCATACTCACCTCATTCTAGTGCATATTTTGGTGAGTTCAGTATTCAAATCCAAGAAATTTGAATTTTCTATTATTTCTATATCCCGAAGGGCTAGGGTTTCTACTGCAAGAAGTAATGGCTACCGGTATGAGGGTAGAAGACAGATTGGAAGGATATGGAAACTTCAGATCTTGGAAGCATAGGTTGCATATGATTCTAGACAAGAATGATCTCCTAGAACATGTTACAATGGGTGTACCAGAACCAGAGGAAGAGAAAAAGACCAAGCATAAGAAGAATGAAAAGAAAGCAAAGAGAATTGTGTCAGATTCAATAAAGGATCACTTGATCCCTCATATATCCAAACTACAGACAGCAAGGAAAATGTATGAAGCACTCAGAAGGTTATATGAAAGCAAAGACATTAGTCGAAATCTTACCTTAAGAAATCAGCTTTGTAATATGAAGATGTAAAACTCAGAATCTGTCACATCCTATCTTATGAGAGTTTCTCAGATTAGAGATCAACTTGCATCTATTGGAGATGTCACTAGTGACAAAGATCTTGTAACCACAACCCTAAATGGGTTTCCAACTTTTTGGATTCCTTTTGTACAAGGAGTGTGTCCAAGAAGCAAGTTAGCCAATTTTGATAATTTATGGGCAGATTACACACACGAAGAATCTAGACTTGCAGACCAACAGAAGAGATTAATTGTTAATGAAGAGGAAGCTCTTATAGTTCAAAAGAATAGAAGAAGTTCCTTCAGGAAGAACAATAAAGAAGCTAACTCCATAAGAGTTCCAGATAAGAAGAAAGATGTTTCAAAGATCAGATGCTACAACTGTCAAAAGTTGGGACACTTTTCCAATGATTGTCCTCAAAGAAAAGGGAAAAGAAAGTGTCAAGCACATGTGGCAAAGGAAGAGGAATATCCTCCCTCAAAGAAAGGGTTAGTATAAATTGAGGATTATGTACTTTAAGTTGAATATAGTTGATCTGAAGAAAGATACCAAATGGTGGAGTCCGTGGAGCCTCCCCACACAAAACAAAAGATAAGTATTCATGTTTATTTTTAGTATCTTTTTTACTTTAATACTTTATCATTACAAGTTAGATTTTTGTGAGAATGTTAATTAACCTCGTTTTATTTCAGTGTCTATGTAGATTTATGAAGGAAGTATCAAAGAATAGGATAAAGAAAGAGATAAAATATTTATTTCAGGTATGATCACTCATGAGAGTGACAAAGGTATGTGTTCAGCTATGATAGTAGGGGGAAATTTGCTAATTTTATAGCTAGAGTGAAAAAGAGTTCAAAAGTCTTATTCATGATTAGGGTTTCAGATGTGTACATGGTTGAACATGTTTTTTTTAATAAAATATGTGTACTACTCTGATAGAAATCATGATATAGTTTTATTTGACTACTGCTTATTGTTACTGACTGATTGGCTAAGTGACATATCTCATAAATCATATTGTAAGTAAGTTTACAGGTCTCGGAAGAAATAAATTATGCCTTGACTTACAGAAGTTAGACAACATGAGAAGGACTTATGATATGGTGACAGTCAGTAAGAACCAGACAGTATCCAGTATTTATATAGGAGAAGGATGCTCCTAAAGATGCAAAACATAAATGTTCAAGATGAAGAGAAAGATGGATACTCAGATATAATTGATGAGATGCAAGTAACTGTAGGTTTCTCGAGTACCATTCTTATATATGCAGAGGGAGCAGGTTGATCTAGTATGAAGTCAGAAAGAAAGAAATGTTCGAACTCAAGAAGGCACCCAGGATATTACAAAAGAAAACTTCAAGGATGATGGTTAGAATCTCTTAGTTTGGTGCAAGAGGGAGCTATGTCTCCGAGTTCGAAATGGAGGATCATGATTTGGTGTAGTTAGGAAAGAAGATGGATGGTTCCCAGATATTTTCATCAAGATGAAAGTTATCCAGTAGATGGACGGTGCCCAGCAGATGGGTAGCATGGTATTATACCATGGAAATATTTGAAATATTTTGGGCCACAAGAGATTTTCTTTTCAGATCCCATAGCTAGACCTTCATAGAGAAGGAAGAGACATTTGTAGAGAAGGAATGAGAAATCCCATAGGTAGACCTTCATAAAGAAGGAAAAGAAAAGAGACCTTCATAGAGAAGGAAGAGACCTTCGTAGAGAAGGGGAATGAGAAATTTGCCAAGGTTGGCCTCTATCCAAGTGTTGAGTTTTGGATACTCTAGGGACATGCCAGAATACCCTCGTAGAGAGGGGTGTGACCACCCTCGTAGAGAGGAGTTTGGATGTTTCTCCAATGGGAAGCGAGCAGATACTCTCCTCTGGCCAAGGATTGAGTAGCATGGAACACAAACCTTAACCATGTGGAATGGTTAGTTGTCTCTTGATGTTTGTGTCGTGATCCTAAATGGATCATGGAAAGGGACTCTAGTCTTTCCCAGTCTAGCATCTTAGCTTCTCTAATTCATGTGGGATGACTAGGAGTGAAGTTATGGTAGAAATCCTCCCCAGTGGATGGGTGAGATAGATGACTGGAAGAGAAGGGAGAACATAAAAAGGAATGGCAAAGCTCATAGAATATCTTCTATGTGAAGATAAGATATCTTCTATGTGAATATAAGAAAGAGTATCTTCTGCGTGAAGATGAAAGAAAGATAGAGTATCTACTGCGCGAAGATAAAGAGAAAAAAACTTCTTTAATATGAATTCATGGAGAACCAGTCAGTGATCGTGATGCCAGATGACCAAGTGGATTATATTGATGCCTATTGTTACCCAGTTGATGATGTTGCCTAGTTGATGATGTTATCCAGTTGATGTTGTTTTCCACTTGATGATGATTATCCAGTTGATGATATTTCCCAGATGATATTGTTCAGTTGATGATGGCATCCAATGACCTATCAAAAGATAAAGAATATCCTTCTTGTTAAGAGGGAGTGTTTAAATATTGTGTAACTACAAAGAATATTTGTATCCCCTTTTGTGCATAAAGCAAAAGATAAAATATATATATTATATTGACAAGTCGGCCCTATTGTGCCTAGACAAGACAAATGTAAATTAGAAAGGTAAGGTGGATAGGTTGGCCCTGACCTAATTATTCGGGGGGAACAACTTGTATTTATAAGAGGCCTAGCACCTCATTTGTACACAAACTCATCAAGCTCTCTCTATCAAGTGTGCAAGTCTAAGAGTGACGCAGCTACAAGGAAGAGTATCTCAGTAAAGGTGAAGGCTATCTTGGTGAAGGACTATCTTGGTCTAAGTGGTGCGCTACTCTGTTCTGGTTAGGGTTTCTGGTGGATCTTTTGTTTGGTGAGATCTTTGTTGTGAGAGACATTGTACTTGGTTATTGAATCTATATTAAATAAGTTTTGTTGGGTTTTCTTCCCCCTGAGGGTTTCCCAAGATAAATGCTTGTGTACTTTGTGATTGTGTTTCTCTCGGTGATCCTATCTATGTTATGGTTATCTAGTAAATTGAAAAGTAACCTAATAATAGCTTAAACCTTAAAAGTAATAAAGGGAAAATCTAAGATAGATCTAAAAGGGAACTTCAGCAGAAAATGGGCAGTGAAGATCTGAGGTAAACCAGAAGATATGAGGTGAGTCTTGAGGTTTGTCCTAAAGCATCTCACAAGTCTATCATGGGGTTTTTCAAGTGAATTTTGAGAGCAAACTTTGGAGGCATATTTTTCATAAACCAAGGAGTATCTAGTCCAAACTCGAGATTCATATTGAGCACAAGTTTACAGGCTTGCTACAGGAAGTATGCTAGAGAAGTTCTAAATCTGAGTTTGAAGACATTTTCATTTTGAGGTAAAATTTCTTAAACTTGTCTCAAGAATAATCCTTGACATGATTTTTTGAGTGTGTGTTCTAAGTGCATCTTATTCAAACTCTAGTGGACATCAAGGAGACTAGACTTGCAGCTAGTGATGTGCAAGGTTTCAATCCCTTGTCACTATGTGAATCATTTTCCTTTGTGAAAGAAAGGAAAGCAACTTTAGCCACCTCAAAAGAAGTCAAGAAATGCAAGCAAGAACGACGAAGATTTCTTCTCTATCTCAGTCTTCTCAAGAAGACCAAAAGCAATATTGAGCATGATTGTAGACTAAGGTAAGTTTTGTACTACTATGCTTAATTGATTTCATCATTACTCTATAGTAGTTTGCTTTTGATAATGAAGGGTATTATCCCTGGTATGGGAACCCTCGTGACTTGGACCATTATCCCTGGTACAGGAGTCCAAATTTTCTTGGTTGGTCATTATCCTAGTATAGGACGCCATTTTGGTTGTTATCCCCATGGGAGGCCATCTTGGTTATTATCCTAGTAGGGGAGGCCAAATTTCTTATTTCATTGTTGAAGGGCCATGATCCCTGGTACGGGAGTCCAATTTTTTGTTGGTTGGTTATTATCCTAGTATAGGAGGCCATTTTGGTTTTTATCCCTATGGGAGGCCATCTTGGTTATTATCCTAGTACGAGAGGCCATTTTCCTTGTTTAGCAAAGTACTGTAGAGGCAGTAGAGGACCTAAGAAGACATGGGATATATCTAGGTTAGAAACACAGGAAAAGGATAGATCTTTACCCTTCCGACTTCAGAGGGAGTACAACTATTTGAGAAGAAGGATAGATATTTACTCTTTAGCAGTTCAGAGGGAGACATTTACTAATCCATTTGATCCAATTGATCCTGTAGCTCCAGCTGATGATTCCCAGAGACATCGCAGTAGGCCAGAAAAGGCCTGTATGGGCTTGAAATACTCTACAAGAAGCAAATTGACATGCAACTCCTCATGGTACATTCTGAGAGAGAAAGATACCACAGATATTTTCAAGTTGTGTTTTATCTATGAGCCACATCATTGATACTGAACCTTCTTGTCATGGAGAAGTAGCAGGACAACAGTTTTGGCAAGATGCCATGACCGAAGAGTATCAATCCATCTTGAAGAATTATGTGGGGGATATTTTTCCGAGACCAAAAGGGAAGTCTGTAGTGACTTCCAAGTGGATCTATAAGATCAAAAATGTAGTCGATGGAAGTGTTGAGAAGTACAAAGTGATAATTCTGGCTAGAATATTCTCTCAAGTGGAGGGAATATATTATGAGGATACATTTGCTCATGTTTCTCGATACACTTCCATCCGTATGATTATTCCTCTTACAACATCCATGGGTTGGAGACTACATTAGATGGATGTAAAGACAACCTTTCTCAATGATGAGATTGAGGAAGAATATTACATCGAGCATCCAGATGGATTCGTGACACGTGAGAAGGAGTCTCATGTATGCAGGTTGAAGAAATCCTTATATGGACTAAAGTAGGCACCTCAAGCATGATTGTTGGATACTTGATGAATTTGGGCTTTAGCAAGAGTGTTGTTGATCCAAACCTATACTACAACATTGTTGGTGACGAGTGCTTGATTTTGGTCCTATATGTTGATGACTCATTCCTCACTGATTCAGAAATCCTTATTGTTGAATGCAAGCGTGCATTGGCTTCTGAATTTGAGATGAAGGACCTTGGCATGATGCACTACTTCTTGGAATCAAATTATGGCAGAGGACCGATGAGATTTTCCTAAGTCAAGGAAAATACACAGTGGATATTTTGAAGAAATTCGGGATGACAGACTACAAATCCATGCCTACACTAATGGTGATGAATCTGAAGAAAATGAACGAGGCTTCTTCTGATTCAGGTGAGATTGATCCACATATTTACAAACAATTAATTGGATCATTGATGTATCTAGTTAACACCAGACCTGATATATGATATGTAGTGAGTGTACTCAATCAATTTATGAGTTAACTGAGACAGACACATTGGATAGCAGCGAAGCATGTGTTGAGATATCTACAAGGCACAATTGGTTATGGCCTGAGATATGCCTCTAGTGTAAACATGAGATTGTAGGGATATGTCGATACAAATTGGGCAGGGAGCGCAATGGACCAGAAGAGCACATTTGGTTGTTGTTTTACTTTGGGATCTGCCATGAATTCCTGCTGAAGTAGGAAACAAACTCTTGTGGCTTTGAGTACCGCAGAAGCAGAGTACATTTCATTATGTGTGGCAATATGCGAACCAGTGTGGCTTCACAAGATCCTTGCAGAATTATTTAGATGTGCGATGGATTCCACCATTATCCATTGTGATAACCAGAGTTGTGTGAATCTCTCTGAGAATCCCGTGTTTCACGATAAATCGAAACACATTGAGATCAAATACCATTACATCAGAGATATGGTGCAAAGGAAAGCAGTACATATGCAGTACCTTTCTACACACGAGCAAGTTGCAGATGTCTTCACCAAACCACTTTCTAGGATGAAGTTCAAGTACTTCTGTGAGAGACTTGTCATGGTGGAGAATGCCTCCCTAGCTGAGAGGGAGTGTTGTTGATTGCAGCTTCATGAGACATTCTACGGATCGTTCTCCTCTAGACTAAGTTGAGACGGTATATGAGAGAGCCCATGTGATGGGTGTGTCATACTCCTCTGCACTGAGTTGAGATGACATGTGGTCTCTTGTCGTGCTCCTCTAGACTGAGTTGAGATGAATTAAGATGGTCTAGGGTTGGACTCCTATGGACTTAGTTGAGTCGACTTGAGATGGCTCTCCAGATAGTACTCCTATGGACTTAGTTGAGTTGATCTTTTGAGAGTGACTTCCATGTGGGTGAGAACAGGTGGGTGTGTCCCTAGTAGCTGAGCACTAGAGGATGTGAGAGATCCTTGCTATATTGTCTAAGAGTAAGATTTGTTGTAACCCTAATTTGTATTGTGAAGGGTACAAGTCAGCCCCACCATGTAAAAGATAATTAATATTGTGTAAAGATTAATTATGTTTTTGAGTAGTACAAGTAGACCCTAGTGTGCCAATAGAGAAACATATTGTTGTGCTAGGTTATGTATTTATAAGAGAGGAGATCCCCATTGTGGATCAATCATCTCTCTCATTCACTCAACACATGGTATAAAATGTAGAGGACTAAAGTGTGCACTCATTCCTAGGCACCATCCTTCTTGTTTATAGAAGCACCCTATTGTGTGCTAGGGTTTTTCTTTAGGGCCACCTTTATTGGCACATATATTCTCAGTGGAGAGAGGTTCTTCTCTTGGCAATATAGTAATAGGATTTTTGGGTTTTTCCCTTGGTCAAGAAGGATTTTCCCATGAAAATTTTTTGTGTCTTTTGTGCATGGTTATTCTTCTTGTGATCTTGGTTTACTATAGCTAATGTATTGTTGTTGCAGTGGTTATGGTCCAAGTTAATGCAAAATTTAAATAAACTACATGCTTGAGCTAAATTCAACAATAATATGCATAAGAATATTACATTTTCACCCACACTCACTTTATTTCTCACAATCCTCTTCTCCTTTTATACTTTACCATTAGTTCTACATTAAAAGTCATGTTCATTTGAAGATGTGATTTTATTAAATAAATAATTAATTTCCCCCCTTTTATTTTTTAATTTGTTTTTCAACATACCATGGGTAAAATACCACCATGGGTTTTAAAACCATGTGCAAATACCATGTGCAATTTTACTCCACTTTAACTTTTACCTTTTTTAATCCACTTTCATGTTTACTCCACTTTTACGTAACTTAATTTCTAATCCACTTTCACATAACATCATTTTTAATCCACTTTCACTTTTTTATTTATTAAAGTTTAAAGTCACGTTTCCTTCAAATATTTATATGTGAATACTTATTTACCTTTGACATCAATGACAATAAGTTATTCAATAGTTTTTGGCCTACAAGGCCCTTGTAGAAAAACAATATGGACATCAACTTAAAATTTTAAGAACAAATAATGGAGGCGAATATGTGAACAACAAATCTACAAGTTATTTGCACTTAACGGGGCATTTAAATGAAACACACTATTCCATATACACCACAACAAAATGGTGTTGCTGAGAGAAATAATCGCACATTAAAAGAAATGGCTAATTGTATGATCCAATCTAAGGGATTAAGTCTTCGTTATTGGGTGGAATCCATGAACTGTGCAAATTACATAGTAAATCACACTCCCACAAAGCATTTAAAAAATATAACACCAAAATATGCATGGACTAAAATCATATGAAAGCCACTTCTGTGCATTTGGTAGTGTAGCATGGGCTCACATTCTTGATGAGAAAAGGAAAGCATTGCAGCCTAAAAGTGAGAAGTGCATTTTTGTTGGATATTCTAAAGATGTTAAAGGTTACAGTCTTCTTCAACCTCATTCCAATGAAATTATTATTATAAGAGATGTCAAATTTGATTAAAATATCTTACTTTGCAAGCCTAATTCGGTGTTTGTGCCATCTTCATCATGTGATCCATCTTTGGTGATCTATCAGCCTCAGACATGTTCACAGTTCCAACGAGCATCTTCTTTTTTGGCTCAAGTTCTAGAGACTCATGATCCATAAACATTTGCAGAAGTTTCAAGCCATCTAGATTGGAACATAGAAATGAATCAAGAATATTGTTCCTTAATGGTGAATGATACTTGGGATCACATACCTCTCTGAAAGGAAGAAAACTTGTCAAATGTAAAAGGGTGTATAGTGTTGATATTATGGTAGCTGCGAGAGGTATTTACCTCCACGTGTAAATCTGACGAGAATAGAATACTCTGGGAAGCAAGAAGAAACCCTAATGAGTTGGCTATTAACCCTAGGAGACTTGTTGGCTCAAGAACATAATTTATATTAGATTATTAGCCTCCAAGAGAAGAAGTTGACCAGAAGAAATAATATATACTGAACAAATAGATACCCAGAATGAGAAGTCGGCCCAGGTAGTTAACCAGAATTACTATAAATACAGGAGGCCAGTCTTCATTCTGGCAGGTAGTCTAAGAATTGCAGAGCAACACTTGTGCACACTGCAGTGCCCAGTTTTGCACACAAGTTTGAGGAGAGCTGCCATTGTAGCTGTTGTGACTAGTAGATCGGTTTTGTCTTGGACTATCTCTTGGCTAGGGTTTGGACTATCTGATCAGCTCTTGTTGGTGCGCTATCCTTGGGGAAAGGTGTGCTACCCTTTGTTTGGATGTATAGCCTAGGGTTTTCTTCTGGAGTGATTCTCTGTCAAGGTTAACGTGCTCGGAGGGTGGCTTCGGCCTATGGTTGGGTGACAATAGTTATATTTTCAATGGTAAAATGAGCACATCCATTATATTCTAACATATAGAACTAAGTATGCATCAAATGGAAGTGTTGAAAAACACAAGTCCCAATTAGTTTCCAAAGGATTCTCTCAATTTGAAGGCATTGAATATAATGAAACCTTTTCCCTCATACCCAAAATGAATTACATTTGCCTTATTCTATCGCTTGCTACCTCACATAAATAGGAGGTCCATCAGATGGATGTTAAATCTGCCTTCTTGCATGGGGATTTGCAAGAACAAATATACATAGAACAACCTTTTGGCTATGTATAGAATCACTCCAACATTGTTTGTCATCTTAATAAATCTCTTTATAGTCTCAAGCAAGTTCCTCAAGCTTGGTATGCGAAAATGGATAGATTTATTCTTGACACTAGCTTTTCTAGGTGTCATTCTGACCCTAATGTCTATACCAAGAAAGTAGGAATCCATTTCACAATACATGTTCTTTATGTTGATGAATATGGGTCATAGATTAATGACTTATACTACGCAGTTAATCCCAAAAATAATATCTAAGACCTTATTCTCACTGGCAGTGACCTTAAACTTTTAACCCATGTGAAATCTAACCTTAAAAATAAATGTGGCATGATAGACTTAAGTTATTTTCATTATTTCCTTGGGCTCCAACTATTACAAACCAAAGAAGAAATTTCTCGTTCCTGATATAAGTATGCTTGTGACCTTCTTTGGTGCTTTCACATGGATGATTCGAAACTAGCTCCTTGTCCCTTTCATTATGGAATAAAACCTTCTATGACATGTACTACTCCCGAAGTAGATGCCACTTTATATCGTCATTTAGTTGGTAGCCTCTTATATTTGACTCATAGCCATCCCAATATTTCCTTTGCTATTAGTATTTTTGCTCGGTATATGAAATCAACCCATGAAATCCATTTGAAAGTAGCAAAAAGGATACTTTGGTATGTCTATGGTACAATTCAATTTGGGATACATTACAATTCAAGGGGGAATCCTTTGTTGGTTGGTTTCACTGATTCAGATTGGGCCAACGACTCTAATGATTAAAAGTCTATTGTAGGTTATGTTTTCATCCTTAGTTCCATACCTGTCACATGGGCTTGTAATAAACAACAAGGAATTGTTCTTTCTTCAGCAAAAGCATAGTACCGAGTAGTAGTTAATGCAAGTCAAGAAGCCTTGTGGATTTAACAGATCCTTTCAAAGTTTTGATTCTACAAGTAGTATCAGATCACCCTCTAGCAAGACAATCAAAGTTCCATCAACCTTTCCAAAGATCTAGTTCAACATCAACATAGCAAACACATCAAGCTACACATGCACTTCATTGGAAAGCTCATTCATGATCAAGTTATTGAAGTGTTATTTTTCCCTACAAAAGATCAAATTGTAGACAATTTCACAAAGTCTCTTATAGAAGTGAAGTTTTCTAAACTTCAATCTATGTTAGGAGTTTGGGAAGTTGTCATTAAGGGGGAATAGGATCTAATGCCTCATTCCTTCTCCTATTGTGTCACCTTTGTAAATTGTTCAATCATATCCCATTTTTTTCTTAAGGGGGGGTGTTAGGATATTTAGACACTTGGGAGTTAGTTACGATCAATTATTGATTAAGGTTGGTTGTCATTGATGTCAACCCTTGAAGAAAGACCCATAGCACAAAGGTTTGGGTAATGGACCCAATAGTGTTTGATGTAAATATGACTCATTATTGTTTTGTCATGGTTGATAAGAAGTAAATATGG
>ML838404.1:0-17487 GCA_009831015.1 Picea engelmannii | reverse complement strand
ATCTTTGGAAGTTCTCAATGTGCTCGGTAACTGAACCCTTTTGCTTGAGATTTATCAATTGGCTAAAGAAGGTATTGCTCGTTGTATCCTCATAGTGTGCTATCATTTCTTCCGTGAAAATTGTCCAAGTGACGAGTGATTTGTGAGAAAAAAACCATCGATACCATACAAATTGATTGGGTTCTAAATATAAAGAAGCAATCCGTACCTTTTGTGTATGTGGCACATTATGTAGATCAAAGAATTTCTCCATCTGAAGTATCCATGTGATTGGGTCCTTTCCATCAAACTTCCTCATATCGATCTTAGGAACGTGGTTGGTCTTCAACCCAAAGTTGGAGTTTCTCCATTCTTGATTCATCTTCCTTGTTTCCTCGTCATGAATTTCATGGGATACATTTTCACTTTTAGGTGTCCTCTCTATTAGGAATTTTTTCAATCCTTCCATGATCTCCCCTTTTAAACCATCCATCTTAGTATACAACTTAGCTTCCATTGAATCCATCATCTCTTATAGTTCACCTTTGGATATTGTCTTCTTTTGTAAATCATTTATGTCCCTACGCATTTCTTCACCTTCATCAAGAGTCCAAGTAGGATTGCCTGGAGGCTTATTTGGTGTAGAAGTTCCCGTTTTTGGTGGCATGTTGGCCAAGTATCACTTTAAACGTTGATTTTGAGGTGGTTCTGCTAGACAATCTTCCTTTTATTGTATCTCCAAAATTTTAGCCCTTTTGAGTATGAAATTTTATTTTTTATAGGTCTCTTATATTTCTTCTCTTCAATGCCACAGGTTTGATGAAAATTGGATGTGCCAAGTGGAATTTATGGTAACTTCCCCACAACTTGTTGATTTTTGTCCTTTCCAGGATATCTCACTTGTAGAGCGTGCCTCACACAAAATAATTGATATAAAATTCTGAAACGTGTACCAGAACTACTATGGGTTGTCCACTATCCAATTCAACAGGTATCACTAAATTTGGATACTCTAGGAATAATTTATGATTGTTTTACCCGGAACACCTGCTTGAGACTAGTCAATAGGACTAGTTCGATACCCTATCTTCCACAGGGTGTATCTACAAATTTAAGATGACCCAGAAGCTAAAATTGCTACCATAGATACCTTACTAATTTTAGAGAATATCCTCTAGATTTCAGGGTATGAAACGTTATAGAAACAATTTTATAGCGAAAATTATGTAATGACTCAATTCAGGATGATTCCAGAACCCTATCTTACAAAGGCTTTATCTCCGAAAGTATAAGGCGTCAGCAGCTGAAATTTTAACCCAACGTACCTTGATCCATTTACTAAATATCCTCCAAGCCGTTCCTCCTGAATCATTGTAGAAAAAAAGTTATAGTGAAAATTCCACGGTGTCTTAGATGTAGCAGCGAAACCCCAAGACCTTGAGCTCTGATACCATATGTTAAGAACCAAATATCAATATAGCATAGAAAAACCTTAGAATAAGTACTCAACGTCTTGAAAAAGAGATAATTTCAGATAATAATCCTCTTCGAGGGGGCAACCTCCTTTTACCCCATATAAATGTTGAAGTACAAGATGATTCCAAATGAAAATGTCTCCTTGGTATATATAGGAGACTAGGAGGTATAATTACAACTAATGGAATAAAGATGACATAAATAAAATAACATTACTAATGTAATATTCCCCAATTAAGGGGTAATGAGACAATATTAGGACTTAACACCTCCACTCTCTGAACCACTTCCTTACTTGGTATTGACACATGTTCATCTAATATTGACTACCCCTATAGCTCCTAAGGTACCTACACAGGCCCAATATCACTTACACAAATTGGGAAAGGAAATGACAAAGGGGGGAAAGCCAAAAAGAAAGGGGGGAAAATAAACCTAAACAAGTCATGGCCACCTAGAACTAAACACCCAGAGCCATAATTGCATGCACTTTATGCAACATCCCTAGACATGCTACCAATAACTATCCTCGGCTTCTTGAAATCAAATGATTTCTTAATGATGATGATTCCAAACCTACTCCTTCCACATCATTCATGCAATTTACACTTCTTGAAGCATCCTCTAAGCATATCAACTCTTTGCACATGAATCACCCTTGTGATTTTTATGATACATATGACCATTATTCTCATAATTGTCCTAAACTGCCCCAATTTTTCAATGCCCTTGAGATTTTTTATTAGTTGGATTCCACTTCTCAAGAACACCAAACCCTGATGGTAGAGGACCTCACCCTCATGTGAGAAAGGTTTTTATAGGATAATAGTAAACCCATCATTGAAATTGCCCCCCTTGAAGTGAAAACCAATGAGAATTCCATGTAAATTACTGACCTTTCAACTTCCACAATCAAAATTGTAAGATACTAGATGTATTTTATAAAGCAGAAACAAAAATATTATGATAAATATCAGTGAAACATCAAATAGAGAAAAAAACAACACCAACAATGATACCTTTATTGATAAAAATCCAATTTCACTTTCCTCTTCAACGGGGGAACCTCCAATAGAGAAATAATCTATTACAATAATTCTCAAGACAAGAATGTATCATGCTTTCTACTCCTATTTATACTAATTCTATATTCTAAAGAACATTCTACAAGAATATCTTTCTAGAAGTGGAAGCTTCTATTAAATCTTCTTACATTAGACTTGTTCACATATTATATAGGTCTTGTTTACTAATGTTGGTATTTATTAAATGGAAAATATATTATTCTACCTATGTGAGGGGTTAAGGACGTTAGGCCCCTAATATTTCCCCCCACCTTGAAAAATTACCTCGTCCTCAAGGCTTGAGATGAGGAAATTGTTGCAAAATGGTAGTCGGCTCCTAGGTGACATCTTATGGTGGTTTATCCTTCCACTAAACTAAAACTTCCTTGATGGTGCATTGATGGAGATGAAGCTCGTGATGGTCCAACACTAATTTTGGATGCAACCAAATGGACACTTATTCATCCAACTCAAGAAAACTAGTTTGATCCTGGCACTTAGTTCCAATCACTTTCTTTAAGCATGAGACATGAAAAACAATATGGAGCTTAGAGTGACTAGACAGAGTTAACTGGTAGGCCACATGCCCCACTCACTCGAGAATTGTATAAGGACCATAAAATTTGGGGGTGATTTTATGATAGTTTTCATATTTGAGTGAAGTCTTCTTAGAAGGTTGTAGACTAAGAAACACCTAGTCCCGTTTAGCAAATTGATGTTCAAAAAGACCATAATCTACTTTTTTCTTCATGCGAATCTGATCTAGGAAAAAAATTTCTTTAAGGGTACAAGGAATGGTTGTGTGGACTGTAAGATTGTTTTCAAGCTCTTAAACCTTGGAGACACCTATCGTGTATGAGAGAACTGATAGTGGCTTTTGCCCGTAGACTGCTTCAAAGGGAGTCATGTGAGTGGTAGTATGGTAAGATGTGTTGTGCCACCATTCAGCTAGGGGTAACCACTGATCCCATTGATTTTTTCTATAAAATGAAAAACATCGCAAATATGTTTCCAAACACTTGTTGAAAACTTCAGTTTGTCCCTCAATTCGGGGATGATAGGTGGTGCTAAGATGCAATTGGGTTCCTTGGATCTTGAACAATTATTTTCCAAAAATTGCTATTGAAAGTTGGATCACTGTCAGAGACAATAAAATGAGGCATTCCATGGAGTTTGAATATATTATCCATAAAAATTTCATCCACTATGGATATGGTGAATAGGTGTTGAAGAGCATAGAAATGAGCATATTTGTAAAGACAATCTACTACCACCATGATGAGTGACTTATTTCCTGATTTAGGTAATCCAATCATAAAATCCATAGAAATATCCATCCAAATAGTAGGTGGAATTGGGAGTAGTTGGAATGTTCCTGGATCTTTGAAAGTTTTTCCCTTATTACGTTGATAGGTATCACATTCAACCACAAAGGTGCAGATGTCTTGTTTCACACCTTCCTAGAAAAAAGAACATTTGACCCGTTCATAGGTTTTGGTAAAGCTTGAATTCCCAGCTGTGGGCGAGGCATCGAAATCATAGAGCACCATGGATTTAAGGTTTGATTGTTGGCATAAATACATGCGACCTTTATAGTGAATCTCTTCATTGTCCCAAGAGTACCTTAGAGAATATTGAGAATCCTTTTGCAATTTTTGGATTAAGCTAGAAAGTTTGGGATCTTGCAACCATTCATGGAAAACAACCTGAAGCCAGTGTGCTACAATGAATGAGAGGGAAAATATAGACCCTTATTCTTCATATTTACTTGGAAGAGAATCTACAACCATATTTTATTTTTCCTTCTTGTAAATGATCTCATAATAATATCCAAACAACTTGGTCGCCCATTTTGTTTCTCCTAGGATGAAATTAATTGTTCCAAAAAATACTTGAGGCTATGAGCATAAATTTTAATTTGGAACAATTTCCCCAATAGATAAGGATGCTAGAGATACATTACATGTACACTATCCAACATTTCCTTTTCATAGGTTGATTGTCCCAAATAACACTCCAAAAATTGTTTGCTAGTGAAATCCCAAGGTCGAGCATCTTGCATGAGAATTGTTCCAATTCCTTTCCCCGACGCCATCACATTCCAAGACAAAAGTATGGGTGAAGTTTTGTAGTGCTAGGAAACGAGTTGTGAAAATAGACTCTTTCAAGGCTTGGAAGGATTTATCATCCTTGGGAGTCCAATTGAAAGCATTCTTTTTAAGGAGAGTAGTGAGAGGATCTACAATTTTGTGATAATTTTGAACAAACTTGCGATAATATCCCTTTAAACTTGAGAAACCACACAATATTTTGAGAGTTTTTGGGTGAGGCCAATCTTTCATATCTTCAATTTTCTTATGATCCACCCATACACCATCCTTGATAACAATATGACCTAGGTACTCAACCTCAGAGGCTCCAAAAGAACATTTATACTATTTGATAAAAAAAAAGGCTTTTAGATAGTAGATGGAGAACTTCATCCACATGGGTGAGATGGGATTTCTAGTTTAATATATATGAGAATATCATAAAATAAAAATAAGACAAAATGATGGAGGACAGGATGAAAGACATGATTCACGAGACTTTGAAAAGTGGAGGGGGAATTACACATGACAAAGAGCATGACCAAGAACTCATAGTGACCCTCATGAGTTATAAAGGGAGTCTTGTGAATGTCTTCCTCTTTCATATGTATCTGGTGGTAGTGAGAATGAAGATCAAGTTTGGTAAGGTATTTAACACCACTCAATTCATCCAAAAGGTCATAAATGAAAGGAATTAGATTATTTTCTTTGATTGTGAGTTTTTTGAGGGAATGAAAATCAGAACACATGCACCAAGTGCATTCTTTCTTGAGTACCATGACTAATGAAGAAGAATAAGGGCTGGTACTAGGATGGATAACATCCACTTCTAGCAATTCTTGGACAATTTTCTCAATTCCATTTTTCTAGGAAAATGGATGACGATAAGAGTGAACATTGGGAGGAAGATTTCTTGGTACTAGAGGAATGGAATGATCATGGACACCATGGGAAGGGGGAATTCCATGGGTAGTGTTAAAAATATATTGGTGTCGGGGGAGTATAGATTGGATATCACAGTGCAAAAAGGGTGTCTCAATGGCTTGAATGGAATGGCATTGGGAAATAATGCAAGAATGACAGTTTTTTAGTATATTTTCCATTTGGTGGGAACTGATGATCTCAGGTGAGCCTGTTGTGATGCATTGTAACTTATAATGATGTCCCTCATATTGGAATTTCATGTTTAGGTCCTTAAAATCCATGAGGATGGGGCCTAGAGTGTGTAATCATTCAACACTGAGCATAATTCCACAACCGACCATGTCGATAGCAAACATATGAGATTTCAAGTGGTACTGATCAATTTGTAGGCACACATTTTCACAATGCCAACCACATTTCATGGAACCACCATTGGAAATCATTATTCAAAATTTTTTGACTTCATAGATATAGCAATTGATTTCTTCGACATTGTGGCGATGGATAAAATTATGGGTGTTGCCACTATCGACTAGGATGATGAATTTCCTATGCTTATTGTAGCTAATTAACTTAAGGTTTTGGGGAGCAGAGAAGCTAGTGAGAGTGTGTAGGGAAATCAATGGTTCAACTTATGTTTGATCAGAGGGCCTAATAATATCATCTTCTTGGGGTAGATCTTCCATAGGGGAAACATCAACCTTCTCATCAACAACATCCTTTGAAATGGGCATAAAAATATTTTGTTCCTTACACTTGTGCCCCGAAAAATATTTGTAATAAAAAATGTAGAAATGACCCTTGAGTAGGTGTTTATACATTTATGCCTGAGCTAATTTTTGGATATTGAGCAGAGTGGTAGGAGGGGAAGAATGGATGAGTCTAGGGTGAGGAATAAAGGAGGGTTTTCTGTTTTTGGAGGAAACAACTTGTTGGGATTCCTTGGCATGTTTAGTATCTTCCAACCAAGTTTGGGGGTGATCCATTAGGATTTGGGCTCAAATTCAGCCTTTATGCCATTAATTAAACATTCCTCTAAGAAATAATTTAGCATTCCCTCCATTCTGAAATCTAAGTGCTCAAAGGCGGTGTTAAAGTCTTCCACTATGCCATATTATTTCATCTTGGTAAAATGGCCCAAATCATGGGTATCGATGTCAAATAGTTCATAAATATTGGCAACAAACCGTGTCCAAGAAACATACCCTTGGCATGAATTTTTACTCCATTTCCACCATTTCGAGCGTTTAGGATCCAAATAGAGGACACCATAACGAAGTTTTTCCAATTCATTAGTAATTCCATACAAGGAGAATTGATCTTCCATTTGAGTGACCTAGATTGTGGGATTCGAGCCATCAAATTTGTTGACCTCAATTCTATGAAGACACAGTTTGTGATGAAGGTCATTGGAATGAGGGTCATGGAAATGGGAAGATCCAACATCTTCATGATAGGAAGGTTGTTCATAGGAGGTAGGTTTCAGGTAGATTCTCAATAATTTGTCAAGAATGGAGTTGATGGTGGAATATTGGTCCTTGAGGGAGATATATTGTTCGTTGAGGGTCTCAACATTGGAATTGAGGGATCCAAGATTGGAATTAATGCGCTTGATTTCATCCTTGTTCAGGGTGTTGTTGGAAAGCAAAGAATTTATTTCTTGGTTGCAAGTGAGAGCCATTGGTGAAGAGGAAAAAATCAGCAGGTGGGTCCACACTGGAAAAATGGGTTATAGGTGAGGGGTATCATGATAGATAGGGAGAAGAGAGGAATTATATAGGATAGGTGGAAAATAAGGGTGCAGAGAGGGGTGGGTGGGTCCATGGAAAAAATGTCTTACAAGTGATAGGTACCACGATGAACAAGGAAAAGAGAGGAATCCAATGGGATAGGTAATCTGGATTTAGGAGCGGAACAAACTGATTAACAGACTAAATACAATAAACAAATATATATGGATAACAACACAGATATCTAGTGAACACTATCTTCTATTGAATAAATGAAATAGGATGAAACTGTAAAATTGTAGAACTAAAACAACTTGCTCGAATGGTGGTATCTATCTCTAAGAAGAGACGTGGTTGTTATGAGCATTTGTCTAAGAAGAATGATTACAATGAGGCTCTAGAGGAATTTTTAATATTACTCATGAATTCCAAAACCCTAGACATTCAAAAACCTAACCCTAGGAGGTGAAATGCCAAAAGTCAGGTGGGCCCTTATGGGTAAGTTGGTACCTCAACTTCTTGGGGTCCTAACTTTTGCATACAACCTCCGTTTTAGGTGCGTGATATCTCGTTGGAAAGGTATTTTTGAGAAATACATGTTACACCATCAAAATCTGACTTTGTCTACAGTTTTACTGTGGCAAGAAAAAACCCATTATTTAGGGCCCCAAAATGGCCCTTGAAGTATAGAAAGATGTGTTGACATGAAAACATCCAAAATAAGCCAGTTGGATTACATGGGAGGCCACCAGTATCTTCTTGGAATATGTGTAGGGCTTCAAACAACCCCATAAGTGTAGAACCCACAATTACAAAGAATTACAAAAGAACATGTTGAACTACAAATTGTCAAGAGGAGCCAATTGGAATAGGTGGGTGGCCACCGATATCCACTTGGATCAATAGGTCCCAAATAATGGTCATGTGAGTGGGACCAATATAATCATTTTTACTCATGTAAATTTATAATCCAGCCTAAATAACATTGCAGTGATGGAAAGACCAAATTGTTCATAGAGAAAATTATGTACGAATTTTGCAATTTGGATGCAGGAGACAGGGTTGTGCTGCAAAAGTTCCCTTCTATTTCTATTTGGATATGTGTCTTTCTCAAGGTTTAAGGTTTTCAAGGTTCCTACAAACAATGGTTTTCCCTGTGTTGTGTCCCTTTGATATATGTGCAGGTTTGAACAATAGTTCTTGACCCAATATCTTAGGGAACCAATGAAGGAGGCTTGAATGTACCCTTAGTCATACTACCTGATTACTCAAGTACTAGAGAGTAGTCTTCCTGAGTGTTGTTCTCGATAACACCATAATAGTTGGGCGATCTATAGGATGATATATTAGTAGTTTCAGGAGACCTAAGGGACTCCCTATATACCTAATGATACGTGGGAGTGATGGTCATGTACAAATTATGTTTGATGTGGTTCTACTCAAAGTAGTAACAACAAGGGTTACAAAGGATTCCATCAAGGTGAAACGTTTGTTTCGAGTAAACCATGAAACTGTCTATATTTACTGCATGTAGTCTTCCCCAACATCATTTTTTCCTGCCAGATTACAAATATCTATGCTCTAAATATGTCAACAGGACACATCTCTACCCTGAAAAAAAATTCCCACAATTTATGTAGAGGAAAGTGCTTTGATACCACTTGTAAGGTACCAGATGTATTCTATAAACAAAAAACATAAATATTTTGATAAATACTAGTAGAACAAAAAATAGAGAGAAAAAAACACAAACACTGAAAAATTTATTGATAGAAATCAAAGTTCAATTGCCTCTTCAAGGGGGAAACCTACAACAAAGAAACACACTATAACAATAATTCTCAAGACAAGACTTTCTCATGCCTTTTAATCCTATTTATACTAATTCTATATTCTAAAGAACATTCTAGAGGAAGACCTTTCTAGAAGTGAAATATTCTATTAAGCATTCTTACATTAGACTCGTTCACATTATTATATAGGCCTTATTTACTAATGTCGTCCTTTTTTGCATGGAAAACATATTATTCTACCTATGTGAGGGGTTAGGTAGGTTATGTCCCTAACATAATTTTTCAAAAAATGATACATTTTATACTAACCTACATTGAAGCATCCTAAGTATGCCTCATATCGATTCAGTTTCAACATCGGTGGAGGCTTCATCCACTAGTCTTTAGCTTGCCTTGGTAGATGTTATGTATGTGAACCATACCTCTAGTTCCCATGGAATTGATATTGTGTTCACTACCTCATATTCCACCACATCATCTAATAGTGTAGGTTCTCACATCCCAATCGTTCATTATGAGGAAGAAATTTTGGACTCCCTTACCACTCCATACTACTCTAGGATGATTCGTGTCATTGTTCCTACTTTTTTCCCATAAGAACCTAGTCCTCCAACCAATGTGTTGTTTAACCGAAAGATTTTTTGGATGGTCATTTGTTCCCCATATTTCAAGGAAAAAAAATTTAGAGGAGACTTTTGTGGAGGTTTTTAGTGCTACAAGATTTGGGATTTTTTTCAAAAAAACATGCACTACAACCTCTTCTATTTGAACAAATGTTCCATATATAACTAAATAAAATTTGGACAGATAGAGGTTGTAGTGGAGGTTTTTTTCGGTGTTTTTATTGTCAAAATGCACTGGTGCAGTCTTAAACAACCTTCCCCCATGCATTCATATAATATAAATGCACAAGTGCACCTATATTTATTATGCACCGTTTTTTCCTTTTTTGTTGTATGCAGAGCACTGATGCTCTTATAATTTCTACGAACCAAGTCTACGTTGTTTGCATATGAAGCACCAATGTTTTTAGATTATGTATTCCCTAGTGCATTTTTGTTATAGTGCACCCCGATGTGTTTAATATGATTGTGCCACAGTGCAATAAATATAGCATTCAACTTGCAACTTATATAATTAGTACGTACATATGCCTATATTACCATGTGCATCGAAGGGTAGTGGAATTTTGAATATTTGATGTGAGATGTCGATGCCATTATTCTTACTACGAATTGATGTGTATATTATACTTAAAGGACCAATGCGTACATTATATTTAGAGCCTTGGTGCATATAATAAAATTAAAGCATCGATGCATATTTTATATTTAGAGCCCCAGTTCATATTTTAAACATGGGCACCATAAAATTTTAACACCATAAATATTATTGTACATTATGTCAATTACTGAACAACACTTTTTCGCAATAGTTTTCACTAGTGCACTTTTATAATTAATAGGCATTGATGCATATGACGCCTAAAAATGCACCACTTTCTATATTATGGCATGCATTGATCTAGGTGGATATTGGTGGCCACCCACCTGCTCCAACTGACTCATCTTGTCAGTTCTTAGCTCAACACGCTCTTTTGTAATTCTTTGTAATTGTGAGATTTACACTTTCGGGGTTGTCTAAATCCCTACACATCTTCCAGGTGTATACTGGTGGCCTCCCACCTAATCCAACTGGCTTATTTTGTATGTTTTCATGTCAGCACATCTTGATGTACTTATAGGGCCATTTTGGGGCCTTAAACAATGTTATTTTGGCTTTCCAAAGTCAAATTGTAGACAGAGTCAGAGTTTGACAACATAATGCATAGTTCTCAAAAATACCTTTCCAATGGGCCAGCATGTGCCTAAAATGGAGATTGTATGCAAAAGTTGCGACCTCGATAAGTTAATGTACTAACTTACCCAAACAGGGCCCACATGACTTTTGGCGTTACATCTCCTAGGGTTAGGTTTTTGGATGTCTAGGGTTTTGGCATTCCTGTTTATCATAAAAAGGCCTTCAGATCCTTATTGTAATCATCTTCTTGTGAATGAGCATAGCCGTCACATCTCTTCTCAAGGATAAAGATGCCACCATTCTAGCGAGTCTTGCACTTTGTATTTTTACAGTCTCTTTACAATTCTTTCATTAATAGAAATCAAGTATTGTTGTATTTCTCTGTTTCTGGCATTTTTCATGAGTGTTTCATTGTAATATATATGATTTGATTTCATTCCGAAAATAATCTGGATTAGTGGTATCAGAGCAGGATCCTCTTGATAATTTTTCAGTGCATGTTCCCGACAAGGTTTGAGTATATCCAGTTGGGTCTCAAGCTTGTATCTCTTAAGGAAAATCACTTTCGCATGCCGAAGAAACCCTCGATGGCAGCAGAAAAGAAAGATGACGGAGTAGAAGATTCTATTAAATTGTTGCTTGAGAAAGCTCTCACGCAACAGAGGGATGAAATGATAGATAATTTCACACAAATCCTTTAGCTCCTGCCAATAGAAACATGTGCATCTTCATCAAGCGACCATTTTGGGGGAACCTCTCCCTTCAAGGTACAAGTTAATTTTGATATTCGTATATTTGAAGGTCAGATATATGAGGATGCCCTAGAAAAATGGTTAAATCTATTAGAAGGTTATTTCTCTGTTCAAAATTTTTCTGATAGGGAAAATATCACCTTTGCACTCCTCAAGGCTCTCCCCCATGTCAAACATTGGTGGGAAACTTACTGGGAGAAATGTTCCATAGAGAAATTTGGAATATATGGGGTTGATCCCACTTGGGATTTTTTTGTGGATGAGGTCAAAGAACAACACTATCCTATTAATAACTATGAAGACCAGTACATGAGATGGACCACACTGCGACAAGAGAAGAGCCAAACAATGTTGGAGTTCACAAATACTTTCCATGCCTTGTGAACCAAGCTGGGTATCAAAGAATTTGAGTGACATATGGTTCTAAAATACCGTGGGGCTATGCATAGGTACATCCAAACCGAAATGGATTTCCTAAACATCTCATCATTGGGAGTTGCCTATCGATATGTTGTCAAAATCGAGCAAAATTTTAGGCTCCAGGACAAATGAGAATTCAGGTCTGTAAATTTTCCACAACCAAAGAATGGTAAAGATGACCCTAACCAACAACCTCTAGACAACCATTCCAAGACATAAGACAAAAAGGGTAAAGGGAAGATGAAGAATGACACTAGGAAGTGGTGTGACTTCCACAAAATTTCCTTGCACAACACCGATGAATGTCACTCAAAATAGTCACTGGTGGCCGAGGTAAAAGACACATAGTTGAACCCTGATTTAGAATCCAATCCAGAAAATATTGAAAATAGACAGATCATAGACGTAGACCCCACTGCTATTGTCGTGACCAAAACAATTCAACTGGAAGAATCAATAGATCTTGAATAGGGGGAGTGCCTCTTCCATTCACAGATGTGGGTGAAAGGGACCCCGTTTCATTTCATTGTTGATAATGGTAGCCAAAATAACCTCATCTCAGCTAAGTCCATCAAACAAATGTGGTTGTCGAAAACACCACACCCACAGACTTACAACATTAGGTGGCTTCACTAGGGACAAGATCTTCGTGTTAGTTAGCAATGTCTCTTGTCCTATGGCATCCAACCCTTCAAGGATGAGGTAGTGTGTGATGTTTCCCCTCTTGGTGTCTGTGATGTTGTTTTGGGCCAACCATATATGTGGATACGTCATGCTGTCTATGAGTCTAGAACCCATAGTGTCACTATTACTCTGGGAGGTTAGCTTTATAGGATACCAGAGGTATTTCTGACTACTTATCCAACAAAATAGTGTTGCAAGGTAATCTCTCATACTGCAAAATTAATCCTCTTCACAATATATTCAAAGGATGCACATAATACTGCTACAACCATTGTAGCCTCAACACCTTCTATCCATAAAAAAAAAATTGTTTCTTCACCTACAATGGTTCCTACACAATGCCCTGTCAAACCCAGAGACAACTGATTGATGGAGCATATTCAACCCTACTAGAAATAGGTGTGTGACAGTATTCCAAATACCAAGCAATACAACTTCTCCAACAAATGACGTAACTCACCAGGATTCAGATTCAGAAAATGGTTTCCCCTCTTCCCTTGGCACTCAACGCAATGTAGACCATTAATTCCTAAGGGGGGGGAAGGTGGATATTGGTGGCCACCCACCTGTTCCAACTGAATCCTCTTGTTAGTTTTTAGTTCAACACATTCTTCTATACTTCTTTGTAATTGTGGGATTTACACTTCCGGGGATATCTGAAGCCCTACACATCTTCCAGGTGGATACTGGTGGCCTCCCACCTAATCCAACTAGCTTATTTTGTATGTTTTCATGTCATCACATCTTGTTGTACTTCTAGGGCCGTTTTGGGGTCCTAAATAATGTTATTTTGGCTCACCATAGTCAGATTGTAGACAAAGTCATATTTTGATGGCGTAATGTGTAGTTCTTGAAAATACCTTTCCAACGGGCTATAACGCACCTAAAAAGAAGATCATATGCAAAAGTTATGACCCTAAGAATTTAATGTACTATCTTACCGAAATGGGGCCCACGTGACTTTTGGTGTTTCATCTCCTAGGGTTATGTTTTTGGATGTCTAGGGTTTTGACATTCCTGTTTATCATAAAAAGTCCTTTAGAGCCTCATTGTAATCATCTTCTTGCGAATGAGTGTAGATGTCACATCTCTTCTCATATATAAAGCTGCCACCATTCTAGTGAGTCTTGCACTCTATATTTTTACAGTCTCTTTACAATTCTTTCATTAATAGAAATCAAGTATTGTTGTATTTCTCTGTTTATGGAAATTTTCATGAGTGTTTCATTGTAATATATCTGCTTTCATTTTGTTCCAAAAATAATCTAGATCATGCACAGTCTAGTTAGTTCATAAGAATACGATGCACTCATATGTATATATTTTAATTAATTGTTTTTTGTACAAATTTTTAGTTAATCATCTCAAAATCAAATATTTTTTATAATAATATTGTTTTATATTTTTTTTATTGCATTTTGATATAATGATTGCATTAACGCATTATCCAATAAATTACACCTCTGTTATTTGTAACAATGTAAATTATCCACATTTAATTATTCATCAACACAACATTTTACAACATTCGATAATGCAATAGAATAAGAAACCCATTTTATTATATGTGAATAAGAGACCCATTGGCATACAAAAAGGGAAAATGTAAAGGTACACAATAATAAAATTGCAACCAATATGTAATTCTTACACTTATTGGTAACATGTCCTCATGCAATTGGGACAACATGTCAAGTACATTAAACAAAATCCTTTATTTTCAATGACAAATATTCCAAGACATACAACTTGCAGTGACATTCATATATATCGATTGACATTCATCACTTGAATCATTGTTATCGCTTGAGATGCATGCATGCCTCATTTATTCATCATTTGTAGGCAATATTGTACTTTGGTTATTTAACCTAATGTTTTATTGATCGTCTTTCTTTTTATGTTATGTCTCTTCATATTCCATCTACACACACATAAATAAATTGTCATAAGTATATCTACAATTTTATATATAGTATAATATACATGATTTTGTAAATAAAAGTACATACCTTAGCAACAAGTCTTTCATAAACAATACGCATTATTTTGAATCCATGCTTCATGCCTTCTCTCAAAATTTCCACTATTGAATGCATTCCATACTTTGTTTCTAGTATGACAAAGCATAGTCGATATAATTAATACAAAGGTTTCTTGTTGTTTCATTAACTACAAAACTAGGGAAGTTAAACAACATAACTACTTACAAATTGTTCAATTAAACCTTCATACTTCAAGATATACTCACAACCCATACTTAACCCAATGTCTATAAATTCATTGGTTGGCTCCTCTTTGTATGTTAGCACCTATTAGAAGACATCCACGAACAAGTGTAAATTAATTATTTAAATATAAATATCACAACAAACATGAAATTTTAAGTAAGTCCAAAAGCATAAATACTCACAAAGTTTGCAATCAACCCTTTGATTCCTCATCGTCCCGTCTTATGTGTTGAATGGGTTCTATTTTTTTTCTTTTCCAACAAAAAAAAATTTGAAAATTAGTATTTCACGCGACAATTAAATTCGATGTACATAAAATAATAAATGAATTATTACATACCTCTGATGCACATTGTAATTGGGATGACTCCTCTTGCGATGCAATTATGTTTATTTATTTTACCATCTCCTTCTACATTTTTTGGACATCGCTACCAACATGTATTAGTTTTCACTTTATTTATCCCTTGAAATTTTCAAAATCTCCCTGAAAAAAATAAAAAATAAAATCTAGGAATCATCAGATATAAAAATTACGTAATATTTTTACAAAATAAGATATTGGTGAATATAGTAAATCCATACACACCGATGCATCAAACATATGTATACACACTTATACATCAACCATATTTATATGCACCAGTGTATGATAATAGTTCCATTGCAAAATCAATTGTTTTTTACAAATTGTTATATTCATTCAGTGTTTTGCGAAATAATAAAATCATTGCTTCCTAAGTATTTTTTATTAAACATTGCCAACCTATGAACACCTATAATCACTTGATTTATTTCATCATATATTAAAAATAAATAAAAGAATAAATATAATGGTGAAAACCCATCTTTGAATACTAAAACCAAGTTTTTGGCTAATAGTTATTGGCTTAAACACGATCTAGTTATGAAAACCCCCTAGGTGTAGTTAGATAAGTCTTCTTTAAAAATCAGTTCACCGACGAACAATAATTTTGAAAAAAAAACATCCAAACAACGAATAATTTGACTTTGTTGTTGACATTTAAGTTTCTACCCATTGTAGATCCTATGTTCCTACTACTTTTGCAACTTAAATTAGGCAAATCTAGTAAACATGTTGCAGATCCTACACCTATAGTATTCTTTTATCATTCAACACCATCATCATGCAATGGATCCCATGGCATAGTATTTTTCATGCTATAGTTACATTTCTCGGGTTTCTATGTGTTCTTTATGATTAATCACTCATTTCAATGTATTTCATAATGGGCCCATCTCTTCAACATGTATCATTGCTTCATATCCTCACTACCAATCCTCTTAATTCTTGATCTATTCCATTAGCCATATTTCTTTGACATGATCTTTTGAATTTCATGTTATGATACACCTATTTAGTGTAACTTTTCTTTCCATTTGTCAATTCACACACCACCTTGCCTCTAGCCATTATTCCTCCACATCACAAGTAAGTGAAAGTATGACATCTTATTAGTCCCTGTTGACTATGGCATGGATTATTAGTAATCTGTTTTGTGAATTTGCACTTACTTCTATGCGTTTATTTCCTTTATAACCTAAATTTTTAACTTGATATTTCAACGAACACGTTTTCCTCACACAAAAAAACTAACAACACCTTTTTTTTACCAATTAGACAATTTGAGATCTTATTTGACCTCATATCTAGACCATTTTAATTTATGTATGTCTTTTGTTAGGTTTAAACTTAATATTTCCTTATATAATTTTTTCAGATGAAATAATGCTACCTCAATAGATAATATTAGTTCTTTAACATTTTTTTTTCTAAGATGGAATATCGATTATTCATTCATCCTAAGTCCATCTTAATCGATTTTCGAGTGTCTATGTTGCATGCTCAAGACATGAAACCAACAAAGTGTCCTTTTGACATGATCCCTACTCCTTCTCTTCCACTTTCCACTGATTCAATAAGATGATTACCTCTAAATCAAATCCATTTCTCAAGCTATTGATAAAGACATATCCCTCACCTACCTACATGTTGTGTGAAACTCCCTTACCTACCCAAACTTCCTTTCCTATCCGTATGTTGTGTGGACCATCTATCAGTCTTACCCACCATGCTATGAGAACTTCACTCGATCACCATGTTCTTCCTATAAGGGGTTTTCCATGATTCTTATATAAGGGGAGTTGTTTTAAGGAACACCTATAGCAAACAACAATTATTATCAGTTTTTACGTTTTTTGTAAATTTGTGCACAAAATTAATAAGAAATCATTTTATTTATTTATAGGAGTATATGATTATTGTTCTTAAATAAGTTATTTTAGTTCTTCAAAGTAAAATTTTATATATTTTGAAATAAGTTATTTAATTTCTTCAAAGTAAAATTTTATATATTTTGATTATTTGTTCTAAGCAACGATTAATTCTATGTAAGGTTTGATAACTAACTATACGGTATAGGCATTTGATCTAAATACCTTTTATTGTTGCAATAATGTTTACCATATAGTAGTAGTATGAATACTACTATACTATAATAATTTTGAGGTTGATTAAATATT
>ML838403.1:44511-77945 GCA_009831015.1 Picea engelmannii | reverse complement strand
TTAATTAAAATATTTATATTAATATAATAAACATCAACATCTCATTTCATTACACAAGAACCTATGCATCTAAATAGATTATTATATAGGTTGACTTCAACATTTTTCTTTGTGTAAGAACCTATGCATCTAACTAACATTGAGTGAGATGTTTGAATCGTTCATTGAATCTGCAATTTTCTCTCTTACATGACTATTTCATTTGAGAGTTGAGAAGGTCAGAGTTGAGAAGGTCATGGAAATAATTAAAAATAATTATCAATATAGCCACTAACTAAGTGCTTGCCATGTGAAACAACTTATTTATTAGTTCTATATTTGAACCTGAACTTCTGTTGTGATTCATTAGCTGGTTTGCAATCATTTAAAATTATTTTATTCTTATAAAAAAAACACAAACATATTAACATTCATTAGCTGGTTTGCAAACATTTAAAATTATTTTATGCTTATACTAAAAAAACATATTAATATTATATGTTTATAGTACACAACTTAAAAATCCAACTAAAATTAATTTATGCTTACAAGGAAACAAAAACACATTAACACTATATGTTTGTAGTGTCAGCTAAATTCCAAATAATGTTGGATTATCTACTTTTGTCCTCAAGTTAGATGAGGTCTAGTCTAAGTGGTATGAAAACTATTTCTTATTCTCTATTCTCAAAGCACGTATCATTTAAAATCTATGGAAGTATATATCCTAATCCTCTTTTAGATTTAATTTTTTTAAATAAAATATATATTCTTAATCATTGGATTAAGTCAAATTATATTAACAAATTAATTTTTATTAAATGAAACTAAATTAAATAAATGTATTTAATATTTTGTAATGATTTAACGTATAATGAACAATTTATACGCAGATTAAATAGAGAATTACGTAACATAAATAGAGTATTAAATTTAACATGTGGAAGGACGTAATGCTCTTTTACACGGTACACATAAAGAGGCTTAGATTAGGTCAAAAGCATTAAAGAATAACTACTCCAGATATCTATGTTTGGTACCCAATAGATTTGCAGAAGGCTCAAAGAGGCAAAGTTTTTAAAATACATAATGTTTTTATTTTTTAATAATTTTATTTATATTTGTATCTATTTATTTGAACAAGTCGTAAGTTCTAAATATGGTCAAGTCTCTAGATTGTGGAACGGAATCTGTAGAAGGTACTATTTCCATGTTAGAAAAATGTAGAAAGTTGGTGTCACAATAGAGTGGCCACTTGCCATAGTCAACAAGTTCGGCTCTAGTCAGTCAGCAGTCAGTAGGTAGATTTTTTTTTTTTTTAATTACATTCTATACTTTAAACGTTATAACTTTTGAAAGTTTTTCATTGATTTTTTAGGTTTGATTTTGTCCGAAATTTGATGGGGAATGGTTTTTCAGTAAGTTGAATTCATTTATGCATTTAAAAATGCAATTTAAACAATGGAAAATAGTGATTTGGTGTTGGTTAGCTGTTCTACGAAATAACTTTTTGGCCGGAATAAGACGATATAAATTTACACCAATCACTGTTTTTTGTTGTTCAGAATCCATTTTTGAATGTAGAAATGGATTCAGCATGATGAAAAACTTTTACGGCACTCGGATTTTACAGAAATAATCACTTAAATCTACGAATCCAATAATTTCTGGTCAGATTTTAGACAAATATCCCCTGAAAAAATCTTCATTTGGTAGAATGTTTAACCTATTTAGTAGAATGTTTAACCTATAGCATAACAATTTAATCCAGATTTCCATCGCCATATTACGAAAAAAACCCAAAAGATAAAAACGTTTAGCCAACGCCATTTTAATTTGCTGTTCTGTCTACTCTGTACTGTTGTCTCATTGTTTTTGCACCGCACAAAGCTCTGGGTATTGTCCCACCTCACCAAAGGTCCCACCACCTGCTTCCAGCTTTATTCCTTGGCGGCAAGTTTATTCAAGTCAAGCCATCCCTCCACCAAGACCGCGTCTCAGAACGCATTTTGACTTTAATTTTGTGTGTTTGGAGATTTCGGACTTCAAATCTGCGTGAAGACCCAGTCCAACAATCAGACCGCGTAAACCCAATCTGCCATTTTTCGAAATGTATATAGTCTGCAGTGTTTTATATTCCGCAGCATTCGCCTCAGCCGGAGGGATATGTAATCTATAAAACCATTTTTATTTATATGTTATATAATCTGCTCTGTTTCATTTCAGACCAATTTTCAGGGATGCGCCTCAGATTCTTCTGCTTCTGTGGCGGGGGCGGCTTCAGGCTGTAATGGATGCATTTCCTCATGGCATTGCCTGCGATTCTCCGTTCTGTGTTCGAATCCCGGCTTGAGAGATTTAACACGGTGATGTTTTTGGTTTTCTTCTGTGCTTTGGGCTTCCTTCGGTCTGGAAACTGCCTGGGGTCTATGTCTACGATTGCTGTAAGTTATAGGGGGAATACGAGTACAGTATGTGGGATTGTTGCTTATAATAGTGTGCACAGCGTTTATTGTCAGGATTCTCAGGAAGACACAGCGTATCAGGTACCGTTGCCTCGTGTTTCTTTCATGGGATTATCCGGAGGAAACGGCGCGGTGTGTGGGCTGAGAGATGACGGGCTTCAGCTTTTCTGTTGGAATACAGGGACTCAAAATTGGGATGTCAAGCGGATCTCGAAGGACAACAGGCTGAGCCAGTTGGCCATGGGAGAGAAACAAGTGTGCGGATTGATCAACAGCAACGGGACTCGAAACGGCGACGTCCGATGCTGGAGACCGCTTAACTCCGGGGGATCAGGACCGTTCACGGCCATAGCAGCCGGGGCGGGCTTTTTCTGCGGAATTACGAAGTCGGACCAGACCGTGCAATGCTGGGGGAGCAATCGCAATGCGGAAGTCCCTGCGCACATCCAGAGTCTTAAAATGGATTCTGTTTTCGCAGGAGGATCGCACGCCTGCGGAATTGGGATCGATGGGCTCGTGAAGTGTTGGGGTAAGAACGAGGCCGGGCAGCTAGCAGTGCCGGCGCATCAGGGATTCGAATTCGTGAGCCTGGCGCTGGGGACGAATCATAGCTGCGGTTTGAAGAGAGTTAATGGGACAGTGGTTTGTTGGGGATCGATTCAGAGATCGCCGAAGGAAATTGAATTCGCGACAATTGTGGCCGGCCCTGGATTTACATGCGGTGTCCTGCAAGGGAATTTGTCGGTGGTTTGCTGGAGCGGTCCGGTGTTTGGTAATTTGACGAAGAAAATCGAAAGGATGAAGATATTGCCAGGAATCTGCCAAGAATCGGATTGTTCGTATGGGGAGTTAGCGGATTCGAATTCATTTTGTGGCGGATCGCAGCACATTTGCAACCCGCGCTACCCCAATGTGACGAATCCTGTAGCTCCTGCGTCTCCGCCGCCTCCTGTAGCTCCTGCGTCTCCGCCGCCTCCGCAACCGGTTAGTCCGGCGTCGCCTCCAGGTTCTCGAAAGCAATCGAAAGGAATGGTCGCGTTCGCGGTGGTGGGGTCCGTCGGCACATTCATCGGCCTCTGCGCGATTCTTTGGTTCGTCTACTCGAAATTCTGCGGCCCGGCGCGGCAGAGGAGCCGGCGGGTCTACGACTCGGAGCAGCAGCAGTCACCGGGGAACTCCCCGCCCGGTCCCAGGCGCCAGGCCTCCAACAGAGTCAGCCGGCAGAGAAGCGGCCCGTCGTCGGGGAAAACCTTGACGCTGAGCATGAAACGCGGCGAGCAGCACCCGGAGGAATTCTCGCTCCGGGACCTAGCGGCCGCGACGAACGATTTCTCGACCGACTGCAAGATCGGGTCTGGCAGTTTCGGCACGGTGTACAAAGCCACGCTCGCGGACGGGCGCGAGGTAGCGATCAAACGCGCCGAGATTCGACCCGGCGCCAAGAAGTACCAGGACAAGCTCTCGGCCTTCGATTCGGAGCTCTCGTTCCTGTCTCGGCTCCACCACAAGCACCTGGTGGGCCTGGTGGGTTACTGCGAGGAAGAAGACGAGGACGAGCACCTGCTCGTGTACGAATACATGCCCAACGGCTCCCTGTACGATCACCTCCACAAAACGCAGGATCTGAACCCGGTGCTGAATTCCTGGCTCATGCGAATAAAAATCGCACTCGACGCCGCAAGAGGAATCGAATACCTTCACACATATGCCGTCCCGCCCATAATTCACAGAGACATAAAATCCTCCAACATACTCCTGGACGGCTCCTGGAGCGCCCGGGTCTCAGATTTCGGGCTATCCTTGATGGGCCCCAACGACGAAGACTCGCACCTGTCATTAATGGCCGCCGGAACCGTCGGGTACATGGACCCGGAGTATTACAGAATGCAGCATTTGACGCCCAAGAGCGACGTGTACAGCTTCGGCGTCGTGTTGTTAGAATTGTTGACGGGTAAGAAAGCCATACACAAGCACGACGGCAGTGGAGGCCCCCGGAACGTGGTCGACTATGCGCTTCCTCATATAGCGGAGGATGATTTCCCCACCATTTTGGACCCCCGGCTATCTCCGCCACGGCCATATGAGATCGAGGCCGTTACCTTTGTGGGTTACACGGCTGTCGACTGTGTGAGCTTGGAAGGGAAAGACCGGCCTTCCATGACTGAGGTTGTGGGGCTTTTGGAGAAGGCCTTGGCCCTATGTGCTGCTTCTCTTTCCAGGGGGTCTTCTTTGAGATCTGAACAACGATTATGATTCTCCATTCTTCTATATATATAGAAACTATTGTAAATGCATTTTTTTGCAATGTTAAGTTCCCTCATTTAGGGAGTAAATATCAAACCAATATTTGTATCCTCATATTTTATATAAAAATGAGAAACAAAGTATATAAAGTTAAACTATGTATCTATCACGTTCATATTTTTTTGGCATGGCTAAATAAGATGTCAAAATTCATCCAAAGTTCGCCTGTATGAAAGAACTTAAAATAATATGGCAATATAACTTAAAATAATATGGCAATATTCCTTGGCACAAGACTTAGGTTTAATCGTTCCAAACCCCAAAGGAGTGGATCGAGGTTCAGGTCATCATGTGAAGGTTTTGGTGATGGGAATGTCAAAATCCATAATGAATCCATTAACTCTAAGGTACTATTGCATAATGAGAGGGGAGACTATTCCATTGTTTTCTCCCTTTAGTAAAATTATATGAAGTGGTTTATGGCGAGAGGACTAGGTTCCTTCGCATCTGACTTATGGTTTTGGAATGACTTAAGTTTGGTGGTTTTCGAGGGCCCTCGAGATTATTTCATTGTTTTCTTCTTTTAACAAAACTATCTGAAGTGGTTTAGGGGTGAAGGAGGATTAGATTTCTTCAAATTCGACCTATGGTTTTGGAAGGCCATCAAACTTAGGTCCAAATACTAACCTCATGTTGCATGGTGACGATGATGAAGCTAGGGTTAGCAAGGTGCATTGCAAGACATCAAATTGACTATTGTGGCAATGGAAAGGTTCAGTTGAAGGTTGGAAAGCACAATCATGGACAAAAATGCATGAAGAAAAGTAGCCAAAGGGTAAATTTCGTCTTAGGGGAAGATGTAAAGATGCATCAAGTAGTCGAACTAGCCCAACAAGATTTGACAGGAAGATTTTTTAGGAAAAAGGTGTTTGAGGGTTTTGTAAAAAGAGTGGATGGAATCCGTGTGGGCATCAATTTTAGGGCATGTCCCAGTCTTTCTTTTGTTTGTTTGGGATTGAATGGTATTTATGTTTAACGAGGAGATAAATGCTCAAAAAATATTGAGGAATATATGGAGATGGGAGCATTATACTTTCATGCTAAAGAAGTGGATCCCTTTCTTTGACCCTAGGCTCAAAAATATGCTAAAACAAACAATTTGGGTTAAATTTCAAGGTCTTCCATTAGAATTTTGGTCTAAGGACGTCTTTAGGGATATTGGGAACTATATAGGTATGTTTATGGAGGCAAGTTATAGTTTCCAGAGCTCACACATATGTTATATTGTCTGGATTTTTGTCGAAGAAGATCTCATAAACGGTTTGGCAACATATATGGTGATTGAGCACGAAGAAAGACATATACGTCAAGTTCTGAATTATATTGGGTTTCTCTTCCAATGTATAAGATTCCATGTGGTTTTAGATTGCATAAAACATTGTCTATGAAAATTTGGAGGAAAAGGGATCTAAATACACTTTGGATTAGGCTAGTGGGGAGCTAGATATAGAACCACTTGGCTTGGAGTTCCAAAAATGGGTGAAGGGTTCTTAGAAAAGACAACCCTTATGCTAATAGAGGATTGGTCTCTAGCCAAAAAATGGAAAATAGTGAATTTTATAGAGGCTTGCGTTGAATGTGTGCTTAAGGATGCCAAGTAGAAGGTTTTGGGATCTAAAGGAATTGCAGAAGGTCCAACTACATCCCCTCAATTCAAAGGACCAAATTATCCTAGTAAGTCATCTTTGATGACTTATGCTTTCCTCTTGTATATTCCTCAAAGGATTTGGGAAGAGTTTTAAGGTCAAATTTGAATGCTCATGTTGTTCAATCCCCACTAGTTTTGAAGTTTGGGAATATAGTTAATATTGAGGGTTTATATTCTAAGTCTATTTTGGGAGATGTAGGGGGGAAAGAGGATGAGACCTCTAATCCATGTGGAGATACCTAGGGTAATGGGAGAATGTAAATATCCTAGGTCTTTGATCTCTGCAAACCTGTGCACCATTTCTAAAGGCTTGAAATATACCTTGAGACTTAGGAAACGAGGGGATGAAACGCATGTTAGAGAATGAGATTCAAGGGGGTATTAATTTGAATGATCCTAAAAGAAAAGTAAATGGGGGAGGGGTCAGAAATATCACATTTCTTTAGCATAGAGCAAGGAAAACAAAAAAATCTTTAGGGAGCTCTTAAAGGCTATGCCCCAGAGGAAGGTTTCCATGATCATCATGACCTTCAATGTGAGAGGGTTGGAAAACCCCTCAAAAATATGCTTTCCAAAGACTTTTCGAGCTACACAAACCTGATGTGATTTTGTTACAAGAGAATATGGGGGATGGAGGCAAGATCTCATGTGATCTATCAAAATTTATGAAGAATTGGGATTTCCTCTCAGTTAACTCTACAAGTAGGTTTGGGGTTTGATCGCACGATGGATAAAACACACTATGAGTCTAGTTAGCTCTATGTTTTCTGAATCAGGAATAAGAGAAAAACTAACTTCCCTGGAGTTGGGGGAAGTTTTCCTTGTGGTGAAAATTTATGGACCCTATGAAAATATACTAGTTAATTGGGAGAGCTTGTTTGCAAAAGATTCTTTGAGAAGGTAGAATATTATTCTAGGAGGTGATCTAAATTTCACCCTAAGCAGAGATGAAATCTAGGGAAGTGCAACAAGGGAAAACCCTATGGAAAAAAAAAATTGTTAATAAGTTGGAGGAAATGGGATGGGTAGATGTAGAACCCATCAAGATGGATCCCACTTGGAGGAACTAGAGGGTAGGGGAAGAGCATGTTTCCAAAATACTAGATCATTTCATCTTCTTAAAAGCATTGGTGTAGGACCAATATGGGATTAGGTCATGGATTGAAGCTAAAGGGGACTCTGGTCATATGCTAGTGCTCAATCAATTTGCTAAAGAGGATTTAAAATCCCCAAGTGCCTTCAAGTTTAATCCTTCTTGGATAAAGAATGAAGACTTTGTTAATCTAGTAAAAAAGGAGTGAAAACATTTTGATGCTTCCTAAGAGAACCATCAAGTATTCAGTGTGCACTTAACCTCAAATTTGTTATAAAGGTGTTGTCTTCCTAGGCTTATGTGAAAAGAGTTAAGGATGAACAAAATTTGGTTCTATAGAACATCAAGTTACTAGAGCTTATGGTAGGGATGCAAAAGAAGGCTCAAAGGAGTCTTTACAAGAAAATTTGAAGGTATTGAATAAAACAAGAGGAAGATACTTGCCGACAAAGAGGAAGTGTGGAGGCTAAAAAGAAGATCTTTATGGTTATCTAAAGGAGATAAGAACATGATTTTTTTTCATAATTTTGCAAATTGTAGAAAGAAAAGAAATACCATTTGGGAAATCCAAAGGAACGATGGGTCCAAATCCCACTCCTTCAAAGACAATATTGAGTTGGGAGTGGATAATTTTGGTTCAATTTACAAAGTATATGATAGGGTTTATATTGTTGATGTTGTGAAGATGACATCTTACTTTCTCGGTTTTGTTAATGAATTGGGGAATGAAACACTAATGGAGGAAATATCAAAAGAGAGTTATAGATAGGACTCCATTGTTTTCAAAAGGACAGGAGTCTTAGACCTGGTGAATGGATTGAGGAGTTCCTTTTGGGTTTCAAGTGGGTAGGGTATTAAGAATATCCACCATTTTGGGAGGGAATTGGTAGAAAAATGTTTGCGAAGGTTGATTTCAAATAAGGGGATGTGGAGTTATGTGATTATTCAAAGCTATATTGAACTGAAACCCTTGTAGGCTGGATTGGGAAGCCAAATAAATCTTCCCACAATGCTTCTATTATGTGGAAGGTTATGGCCCTCATCTTCCCTTTGATAGGTAATTAGCTCACCTAGAAAGTAGGGAAAGGTGAGAGAATAAGGATAGGATCAAACCCTTGGGTAGCATTCAGGAATGTTTTTATGTTGTTTAGAAGTCTAATTGACACTCTTCATGAGAACGGTATTTCCAACCTTTCATAGGATGCTTTATCCAGAAATGACTACCATATGGTGGAAAGAATGGAAGAGTGCAACTCTTTTGGGGTTGGAAGGAAATGTAGAACCACAATGGGAATATTATGTATCTAGACTGAAGACTAGCCATGTTATAATAAAAGAGGAAGACGATTCCTCAGTTTGGACCAAAAACCCTACCCTAGGGTTCTATACTCTCAAATTAGATTACAAGGATGTTTAGAGGGGAGAGACTTGAAAACCTATCATGGTTGTGGAAACCACTATGGAATATTAGGGTTCCCATTAAAGAAACTTTTTTCATGTATTTCCCTCTCATGAATGAGGCACTAACCTGGGAAGGGATTCAAAACATAGGTAAGAAAGGTCCTAATAGGTGTACGTTGTTCTAGGGAAATGAGGAAACAATGAACCATTTATTAATTCTTTATGAATGTGCAAAGTAGGTTTGGGTTGATATTGAATTTTTTCTAGTTATCAAATAAGTGTGGAAATGAGATCAATAGAAGATCGCCTAAAAAGTTGGATCACAATGCTTGTGTTGAAATACTATAGGGTTGTCCCTATTATAATTGTTTGGGGCATTTGGCTTGCAAGGAATGTGTGCATTTTTTTAAGGGAAATTATTTCCTCTTTTCCAATTTGCTACTCAATGTACGATTTCCTTTGGAAGCTTTGAGTCTTAGAATGATCCTTCTATTCACAAACAAATACCCTATCCTATTGACAAGTCTAGAGCATGGGTTTTTTTTGATAGAGCATGCAAAGGATAGTTTTCAATGTGGAGCTAGAGGGCACCTATATCTAAATTAAGATCATTGTTTCATACTCAATGCAGGATTGGGAGGGGGGACAAATAACTTTGGTAAGTTTTATGTTTTAAAATTATTATCATTTTTTTGTTTATTGAAAAAGGAGAGTTTGTTCTTATTTTAACGATTTTTATTTTCTTCTTTACACTAGTCAAATAAGAGAGATATTTTGTTATCTTCTAGATTAGGGTTGATCACCTCCTTATAATATCTTAATTTTCTTTATCCTCTAATTATTTATCGCACCACAATTTCTCCTTAAATTTAGATGTAATAATATTTTTAATATTATCGTTATTATGCAAAGTGACCTCTTCCTTTATTCCCTAATGATTTAGCCAAGACTTGGCATCGTTATGCCACCCATGCTTGAGTCGCAAGTGGGTTTGACTAGAGTTTGAAGCAATCTTATGAATCCTATTGTATTCTATGTTGTTTATCTTATTCTTGTGCATTAATTACCTAGTCATAGATGTGCTCTCAATCGGGTAAAACTCACTTCTATGAGGAGGATAAGACAAGGTGTATTTCCAAGAAAAACAACTTTAGCTTTATGTGTGTGTGTGCGCACGCTAGGCTTTTGGCCCAAAAAGAGAGACTATCCATTGCCCATGTCATACTTTTCCGAGTCCTACTTATTTCAATGATCCATAACTTATATAGGCCTACTACTTAGCTTATTTTCATCAATTACAAAATAGACATAGCCATTTTATAGGCTCTTTCTCAAAATTCCAACATTCTACTATTATATGTTCAAGACAAGCCTTGATCTGCAAATCAAGAAAGGGACCTAGCAAATTCAATGAGTATTTCATTTCCAATGAACTCTTGTTCCTTAGGGGTCCCTTCCTACAAGGATAATGATTTTTCAGAGAAACGATCAACTCGAACATTAAATGAATCTCTATAAATACATTGAGAGAAAGTGATTTCTAAGATTTTTCTCTTTACCTTCAAAACGATGTTCATAATTGGATTAATAATCAAATTTTGAATTCGACATTTGTTGTTTACCTAGTCTATTATTAGATTTGAATCTCCCAAAGTCTATACTTTTTCTATGCCTCTGTCTACAACACATTTCATGACCAACCAAAGAGAAAAAATCTCAACTCGATTGTTTGTGCCTAGTCCTACTACATATTTCAAAGTAATGAAATTTCTTTCTTTTAAAAGAAGTAATCCCTCTACACCACACATCCTTGGATTTCCTTGACATGCCCCATAAAAACACCCTAGGCCTTTGTGAACTTTATTTTAGGTTCTTTGAGAATTCTTTCATTTTTAACCTTTGTTGGCTTTCAATATTATCTAATGCACCACCTTCAACGGATGAATCTCTTTCACCTGAACAATCATATTGTTCCTAGATACCCATAGATCCCAAATGACAAAACTTGACAAGGCCTTTACCAATATACCAATTTTTATAATAGTCCAACAATGTTTCTTTTTCTCATTGGAAATTTGTAGAACATCTTTCCAAACTTCTATTACAAATGGACATTTTATAAAAATATGATCAATTACTTCCTCATCAACTTACAAATATACATCAACCTGGACCGTCCCATTTTTTAATTTTTTTTTTCCATTATTCCATACTAAAATTTTGTTGGCTAGAACTAACCATAAGAAGAAGAAAAAAATTGAGTGGAATATTGAGTTTCCACACCAATTTCAACCACTTCAGCCTTTCCTCTCCTTGTTCTTCTTCCATCTTAACAACATTTCCTATCTTTGCAATGTATACTCATGTGTTATTATTCTTTGACCACCTCATTATATCGTCCTACTCATTAAGATTTATAGCACTATGATTTATCATACTTACATATTGAGACCATTCTTCAACCAAATCCTCCTACAAATTTAAATCCCTTGCTATTTTCTAACCATGTTACCAATCTCCTTCATCAAGTTGAGTAGAAACATATTTTAAGCTAAATAAACATGGATCATGAAGAGATTTTAATGATGAATATGACAATTTATGATTACCCATGCAACCTATCCAGGGGTCTTCTCCTAGTCTCACCTTGTTCCCTTTACCTACTTTCCATGCCAACCAATTACCAACCAAAGGAAATTCTTTGACGATGGCTTTCCAAATTATAGAGGCACTTTTCATAGATATTCTTTCTAGCTTTATCCATTCTTCCACTGTTCCTTATTTAATATATTTTATTTTCATCAAATTTCCCCACATTCCTTCATTATGAATTAATCTCCACATGTTGTTGGTTGTTAAAGCTTGAATGAAAAGATATATGTTCTTCAAATCTCATTCACTTACCTCCTTTTGCTTAGCTACTTTTGACAATTTAACTAGCTTGAATGAAAACATAGATGTTCTTCAAATCCCATTCACCTACCTCCTTTTACTTAGCTATTTTTGACAATTTAACCAATGCAATACCTTCTCTTTCCCTTTTCCTCGTGCACATAAAACAAAACATTTTCTTCTTGTTTTATTCAATATCCCTTTTGGAATGTGAGCTATAGGCATCCAATAGGTTGGAATACTTTCCAAGATTGCTTTGACTAAAACCAAATTGATACTCTTTCTTCAACTTTTTTGACGACCATAACCAATCTGAATATTTATAATCATTTGGTTTTAACTAAAAGCCAAAGTATTTAATACTCTTTCTTCAATTTTTTTAACGACCATAACCAATCTGAATATTTATAATCATTTGGTGTTAACTAAAAGCCAAAGTATTTAACACCTCTGACCAAAGGGAAGTTATTCATAGGGAATATTTGCATTATCTACCTTTCCATATCTTCTTCCATTCCACTGATAAGCATTATTGATTTATTCATATTCATCTCCATACCTATTGCTTTACAATAAAGCTCCAATATTCCTTTAAAATGAGTCATCTCTATGATGTAACCCTTACCAAACAACATGATGTCATCAACACACAACAAATATGTGATATCCATGGATCCTATCTTAATTGCCTTTATGTGGCCATCCCTTTTTGCCTCTAAAATCAATATGCTCAAATCCTTTACCACAAATAAAAACAGGAAGGGTGATAATGGGCATCCTTGCTTGAGTCACCTTGAAACATGAAAAAAATCTTAATGAAGATCCATCTATAAGAACAACAAAAGAGGTTGGTGGCAAACATCCCATTATCCAACTTACTATTTGAAAATGCATATCAATCTAGACCAATATTAGTCAAAGATAGAGCCAATTAAGTGTGTGATATTGATGAGGGTTCTTCCTATGTTGTAGCATCAAATGACACATCCACATTTGTGATGAAACATGGCATGCTTATTGAAGGTTCAAAGTGAGCATATATTTTACCTTTGAATGGGGTTTTCCCATTTGAATTCTACGAGCATAACCATCGAATCTTTATGCAAATCAAACTATGCATGATTTAAACTCTTGTGTGCAACAAAATATAAAGTTGCTTTGGTATTTTCAAATTGTTGATGACCTTAAGATTACATACCAACTTTTTATTAAGAGCCTCTTCCATGCATATGTGCAGTTTGTGGAAAGCCTACTCAATTGTTTGCTTTCTCTATAGTGCTATGTGGAAACTACCTCATTTTGATCCACATAAATTGTAATAGAAAGTAAAATTTTCTTAAAGAATGATATTGCATAGGCTTAATGGAGAATGTGAATTACAAATACATGCTAATCGAGTTCATCACTATTGATCTCTCATTAAATTCCTTAATGTTATTTAAAAATTGATTGTTGTTTCGAAAGGGAGATATAACTAACCCATGAGCTTAATAAAAACATAGTTTGTTTGAGTTGTGGCATGTAAACTGATTTCTCAACTCTAAATTTTGACAAGCAACCAAATACCTCTTGTCAACAAAACTTAACTTCAAATATTTGTGGGCACTTGGTAAAATCTTACAAGTAAACAAGTGAATATACCACAAAGTGGCTAGTCCTATCAAATATATACTCAAAAAGTAAATAAGAACTAGGTTAGATATATAAATTGAAAAAGTAAATGAGAAATCATAAGAACATACAAAATATATAATATTGGTCACATTAATAAGTACTTGTTCTCATAAAACATTAAAATAAAATAAAAATTAGAATTGGTCACATCAAAATCAAAACATCATGTGGGAAGCGACAATATTTAAAAAAAAAATAGTAAACAAAAGTCAACAATGGCATGTGAAAGTTGCCACGTGGCACTTTTAGAAAATTCTGTATTAAATGTTGTTAATTTTATTTTTGGTGTTTTAAAAATAAAGTTAGAGTCTCATGTATTTATGTCTCATCAATAACCTCTTTGACGAATCAAAAAATGGAACAAGTGAAATTTAAAAATTTAAAAATTTGTTTTTATTATTCAAAAAATCAACTTAATAAATTCTTTTTTATAAACATTAGAAAACTTTACAAAAAATTATAACCTGAAACTAAACTAATGCAAAGTCAAAGAACTTTGACTTAGAAATGAAAAGTACACTCCCTCCTTTGAAGGGATTGCTAAAAATATAAACAAATAATATCGTAAAATGATAATCTAATCGTCTTGGTGTTGGATACTCATGTTCTAGACTTCAAATTTTGAAAAACATCCAAATACCTTTCATCAACAAAACTTAACTTCAAATCTTTGAGGGCACATGGTAAAGTCTTATGAGTAAATAAAAACAAAAACATACAATATTGTTAAATGATGATGTGGTTTTCTTCGTGTTGGCATTGATCTCATTATGTAAACGTGGCCAATGTCTTGAAATTGTTCCATTGGAAAACAACATAGATCTTATTGAGTTCTAGAACATAATTTCCCTAGTTGAAATAGGAATTGGTAGTAGTCGAATAGAGGTAGGCCACGACATTTGTGCACAACCAAAACATGTAAATAATCACAACTTCAAGCTACCAAGCAAGAGGGGTGGGAAACCATGGTCTCATATTCATATTTGTACACTCCATGCTCATACTCATACTTCCTCTTCCCAAATATCTAGTGAGTTTTGGATAAATATGTTGTCAGTGGTATTGTTGTTGTTGTTGCACCAATTGTTATGTTCACATCATTAAATAATTGTTTTAAACACACTTGTATGCCATTTTTTCTAAAAAGAACCAAACCCATCAACCCACTACGAGAAAAATAGTCACTAAATAACAACAACCAAGAACTAAAACTATGCATAGAGAACATCCATTACATTAATAGAAGGACCAAATATAAGTATTATAAAGAGTTATTTATGAATGGATAAAGGTCATTAAGGAGGCTTGAGTGATCGACATGAATCGAGGGCATGGAACACTGAAAGGACTTCTTACTATCAAAGATGCAATTCTCCGGAAAAATAGATAGTAAAGACCATCAAAATCCCCCTCCCCCCCCCCCCGCANATCGAAAAAACAAATTAATGCATGCTTTATAGAGGCCATTCCAACATTGGTGGGGTGGTAGGGGATTGCAATTTTGGAGGACAAGGGAAAATAGTGGAAGGGTAAGTGTTGGCAACAACTTTAGAGGAGGTGGAGGTGCAAACTATGAGATTGATGGAGCCTGTGGGTAGTGGAGTAGGTGTCAAATTTGGAGGTGGAGGAGAAGCTATAAGAGGTAGCAAATTGAGTAGTACATATTGGGGGTAAATATCGAGGAGAAATCCATAGTTATCATGTCATGTAGTAGTCCAAATTGTTCATTGTAAGCACTATAAACAGATAAATATCAACAAGATGACCTTAATCTAGAAATACAACCACATTAAAAAAAAAAAACCTTAAACATAATTAATTTAATTTATTTAAAAAAATCAAAGTGTGTTGCAATGCCAAGGGCCTACAACAAACCCTCCACAATAGTTACAATAGGTACAGGGACTATAGTAAGACTTTTTATAGGGTTACTAATAAATACACGAAATATATTCCCTTATGCATGTTAGAGGTGATGGGATCCATGTTGTAAGTGCATTTATGAGCCACGAATGGTTTTTTTTTCAAATAACATAGTATAAACATAATTAACATGGATAAAATGCTATTCTACATTTAGTATTGTGTAATTTTCCTTACCCGAATGTTCTTGTTAACCATTTTTAAGAACCCCACGTTAAATATGTTGAGCACCATTTCTACTTTGTTATGGTTTATCTTTTTATAAAGAGGTGTAACCTATGTAATTAGGGACTAAAATCAATTAAATAAAATTGGTTATCAAAACTTGTGTCCTTTCTCATTGTTTTTTTTCTAAGATTACACTGAAAAACGCCATATCACTATCTAAGAAAGCATTTACGTGACAACACTATCTAAGAAGGCATATGCGTAATTGCATATTCCATTCCACACTAATATCACTATCTATGAAGGCATTTTCGTGAGAACATGTTACACGTAACTTATTATAATTTTTAATTGTTTTATGATGAAATTCAACATTCATCCTACAAAACTTTGAACATGTCTCTAGCGACCTAAACCCAATCAGAACATGGAGTTGACTCATTACACATAGACATTAAGCACTTTAAAATATTAGTATTAAATGTGGTGATGGAATCATGCTTTAACTAGCATTTGCCTCAGATGACGTAAAGGTATGCACATTGTAAAAAAATGTCTAAAATATTTTTGGGAACCAAACATTTCAAAATATATGAGATAAACGAATTTAATCTATATGTTAATAAAATATTAGATACAAGGGTGGTTGGCATTGCTTCATTGTTCAAGATGCATCATATGATTGGACTTGGCTTCTATTAACATCACCACGATATTGTATATCCATACATAAAGGTACAGATTTTGATGTCGCATTCCTTAACAAAATAGGTGTCATATGGCTGTGTTGTCTACCTAGAGTGCTTTCCTCAAAAGTTCCATGAGCTTATCCTAGATCACTCACCTATCAATGATGGAGGATGGCCTACAACATTTAGCAAATTGGGAATTGCCCTATCCGAAAAAACAACTAATGGCCAAGATAGCTTCCACTGAATAGATCAGTGGTCAACAATTGTTCATGGAGCACTTGTCCTCCTATGATTAAGATGCGGCATGATCAGTTTGCATCATCTTGACTATAAGAAAAGTTGTGGATGGTCTAAATTCTCTGCTCTCATCAAATCAACAAGGGAGCTCATGGAAAAGGGAATGCCAAGAATGACTATGATCTTCCCCACCTACTAGATCGATAGTCGAGAAGGGCCTGTGACGTTTTGGAAAATGGGAAGAACAAATGGGGGAAACACCACAAATAGTCAGGGTTTTCCCCATCTGCCAGATCGATGGTTAGGAAGGCCCACTACGTTTTGGAAAAAGGGTAAGGACCAACAAGGGAAATGTTGCAAATGACCATGATCACCCCCACCTACTAGATCGATGACAGAGGTCGCCCCGTGGGATCATTTAAAAGGAGAGGGGTTAGGGAAATGAAAAAGACACAAGTGGCTTGGATCGTTTCCAACCCATAGATCAATGGTAAACAATCACTTCTTGGGTAATATGAAAAGGGATGATCAAAGAGAAGGCCAACTAGAGAAGAAATGGTACAATTTTGTTGATACATAACTAGGAAATGAATATTGTTGTGTTCAATCAAACAAGCAATGGCCCTAGTCAATTTCAGAAGTTACAAGATTAACTTTTCTCTTTCATAATTCACATACAAGTTTGCAATGCAAAAATGATCCTATAGAACATTTATGGTGCAAAATATGCTTTCACATTAAAAGGTACCATGTAAAAATGGTCAAGACAACTTAGTAAATTGGTTTGATGCTCCTTTCCACACCTTAACTGACGAAATTATATTATATTATAAGAAAATGAGATACAAAGTTACAAATTTCCCAAATGGGTAAAACATGTGGATGCTTTCCCAAAATTTTTATTTGAGTGAAACTGCTTTGGTCTCCAATATAGTTCCCAAATGCGTCTAATAGAGACCAAATAGTAGCCATGCAGATGAAAGAAAAAGGTAAAAAGAAAAATTGTGAATTCCATCTCTACCAATAGAAGAATGTATATATCATAAAAGTAAGGCAAGGAAGCCATTAAGTCAATCCTCACTTGCCCCCCCCAGAGAAAGGACTATAGACATTGTTCGCACAGGTGTAGACCCGGGGTTCAACGCTTCAACAACACACCAACAAAACCCTAACTATTGGCCCTTTTGGCAACACCTGCAAACCAGATGAAGTCTCACCCGAGGTAGAGGCAGGGGGGTTGTAGGACTCAAGTGTCTACAACCTAGCTGGGACACAGATCTGTGATCACAATACTTAACATAGCACTTAGCAATTAATGTTCATTAGTCTTTGGCCCTTATTCACATCGCAGATCCAAACCCTAATTACATAACAACACAGTGTTCAACAAGATCTAAGCATAATTAACCACTTAGCACATAGCATCAAACAGATCTAGCATTCATTCATGCTATTAAGCACTAAGATACTACATCAGATGTATCTAACATACATAAAGATTCAACATTAAGCATAAATCACATCAATAACACAAAGCAATCACAACACAGGATATACATGGTTCACCCCCAGCGTGGGGCTACGTCTACCAACTCCTCATCTTCTTTATTATCTTCTTTCAATCTGCTTACATGCACAGAGCCACAAAACCAACTCCGCATGGGACAAGAGATCTGCGCGCACTTCGCCAGATCCTCCTTCCCTGAGTTCAGCACAACACAAAGCCTTCTTACAATCACTTGCACTTAGCTCTGCAAGTTCTCAACACATAGTATGCACAGAGCCTTTACAACTAATCACACTTAGCAACCTTTACATATCTTTCACAAAGCCAACTTAGATCTAATCGAACTTCTTCTTATATTGTCCTTCTTACAATGCCTAGTTACTTATTTATACATTTACAAATGGGGCCTAAGCATGGGTAAACCCATGGGCCGACATCCCATACCCATTACATAATCCCTAAACCCAAAAAGCCCGTAAAAAGGGGGCGAGATCCCGCGATCTCTACTTCACCTAGGCGCTCCGTCTTTGACTAGCCTGCCAAAGTCCCAAAAGTGGTCGAACACGACCAAGGTTCTCCAAAACTTGGTCGAGGGCCAACAACCATCATTACCATGTAGCACACTAAATAGCACCCCTTAATCTATTCAAGCTCCTGATTTTTCGTAAGAAGTTATTTGGAAATGGGAGTGAGGGTCTTTTCCAGATAAGACAAGAAGTTAGTGACACACTGATGAAATTCATGTTGGGTATATAAGCTAGAAACCATGAAATAATGCACATACCACATCATGTCTAATTTGGACCTGAAGAGGGTGTGCCTCCCCCTTCTATTCATCATATCATTGATCTCGATGGATGTCGGTGGCCTCCCACCTATTCCAACTGGCTCATTTTGGGAGTTTTCCAGTTTGGCAGTTTTTTCCTAGTTTTCAGGTCCCTAACTTGTGGGGCCATTTTGAGGCCCTAAACAACGTTTTTAGGGCTTGCCATTGTCAAACTAGAAACTCTATATGATTCTAATGACAACATGTGTAGTCCTCAAATAGACCTTTCCAATGGGCTATCGTGCGCCTAAAACGGAGATTGTATGCAAAAGTTACAACCTCGGGAAGTTGATGTACTAACTTACCCAAACGGGGCCCACATGAATTTTGGTGCTTCATCTCCTAGGGTTAGGTTTTTTCATGTATACGGTTTTTGACATTCATGTTTATTGTAAAAATGCCTTCAGAGCCTCATTGTAATCATCTTCTTGCGAATGAGCACAGTCGTCACATCTCTTCTTAGAGATAAGCCGCCACCATTCTAGCAAGCTTGTTTTCCGCTGCATTTTATAGTTTCAACTTATTTCCTTATTGAATAGAAACCAGTTTTACTGTATATCTGTTATTCTGTGTTAAGAACATTTTGATAATAATCTGTATTCATTTCGTTCTTCTCATAAAATCCAAATCGGTGGTATCAAAGCGGTCTTCTCCTTGTTGTTCTTAATGTATGTCCCCAACGAGTGGTAAAAAAATCTCTCGCACACCCAAACGACCTCTCATGGCAGGAGAAAAGAAAGACGACGAGACATGAGATCCCTTCAAAATGTTGCTCAAGGAATCCCTCACACAACAAAGGAACGAGATGATGGATAGTTTTGCGCAAATCCTTCGGCGACTACCAACAGGTGATGCATCTTCCTCAAACAGAGGTGCTGCCCCCTTTAAGGTACAAATCAACTTCGATATTCCTATATTTTAAGGTTAGATAGACACAGATGTTGTAGACAAATGGTTGAATCTGCTAGAAGGGTATTTCTCTGTCCATAACTTCTTGAATAGAGAAAAGATCACTTTTTCACTCCTCAAAGTCGTTCCCCATGTCAAGGATTGGTCGGAAACTTTCTGTGAGCAAAAGGAAACAAATGAACCCTCATTATTTACAGTCGTGGTCACCTGGGAGTCCTTCAAGGATGCTATTAAGGAAAAATGCTACCCTGTTGGAAGTTATGACGACCTGTACACAAAATAAACCACACTGCGGTAGGAAAGAGACCAAGCGGTGCCCAAGTTCACAAATATCTTCCATACCTTGTGCACCAATCTGGGTATCAAGGAATTTGAGTGACATTTAGTGCTCAAGTATCACGACGGTATGCATAGATATATACAGGTTGAAATGCAGTTTATGGAAATCTCATCCTTGGGCGCGACCTACCGATATGCCGTCAAAATAGAGAAGAAGCTCAAACAAAAGACAGGGCAATTTGGGCCTGGGAACCCCGCACAACAAAATGCAGGAAAGGGCAACCCCAACCCGCAGAACAAGGGACAGAGAAAAGACGGACAACCTTAGGAGAACCAGTCCAGGATGTAAGCAAAGAAGGACACTGGAAAGACAAATAAAGATATCGGGAAATTGTGCGACTTCCATAAGATCCCCTGGCATAACACTGTCGATTGTCGCTCAAAGCAGTCACTGGTGGCTAAGGTGAAAGACTCTGAATCAGATGTGGGTTCCGTCTCTTAGTCAAAACCAAAAAAGGGGAGACAGATCATTGACGCAGAACCCAATGCTACTGTTGCTACCACCAAGCTCGAGCCCGGTGAACCAGATGAGCCAGAGGAAGGTGATCATCTTTTTCATTCACAGATGTGGGTGAAAGGTACCCCACTTCACTTCATCATTGATAGCGGTAGCTAGAAGAACCTCATAGCAGTAGAGGTTTTCAAGCAACTCTCCCTATTGACAACACTGCACCCGCAACCCTACACCATTGGATGGCTCTGCCAAGGAAGCGACATCTGCGTCAACCAACAATGTCGCTTGTCATATGGCATCAAACCCTTCAAAGACGAGGTATTGTGTGATGTTGCCCCTCTCGAAGTTTGTAATGTTCTTTTTGGCCAACCATATTTATGGAAATGTCATGTTGTATACGAGTCTAGGTCTTGTAGTGTTATAATTACTTTGAACAAGAAATTGTGGAGGATACTCGAGGAAATCCCACCTAATGTTATTTTCTTGATCTCTGCCAAGAAATGCAAGAAGGTCAACTCTCAGATGGAGACGTTTGTCTTCTTCATGATTCACTCTCAGAATGCGCAAAAGATCACATCCACATCTAGGGTCTCCACTGCCGACCTCTCCACACAACAAAAGCAAGTGGATAAGGTCATGGAAGAATACTCATATATATTCTCCTCACCTACCGGTGTACCTCTGCACTATCAGGTCAATCACCCCATTGATCTGATCCCCTGTTCACCATTGTCCAATGGGCCATTCTACCGTCGCTCTCTGTTAGAGAATGAGGAGATCAAGTGGAAGATCCAAGAACTGATCCACAAGGGGCACATCCATCCCATCTCATCACCTTGCAGAAGCCCAATTGTGTTGGTACAGAAGAAAGATGGAACCTGATGACTTTGGATTGATTACCGAGCCTTGAACAAAATCACAGTCAGAAATCGGTACATGATTCCCCGAATCGACGACCTCCTTGTTCAACTCATGAGGGCCAAATACTTCAATAAAATTGATCTGAAGTCTGGCTACTACTAGGTCCTGATAGAACAGACAGATGTATATAAGACTGCCTTCAAGTCAAAGGAAGGTTTTTTTGAATGGTTGGTCATGCCCTTTGGTTTGACAAATGCTCCAGCCACTTTCATGAGGATGATAGACGACATCTTGTGACCATTCACCAATAATTTTGTAGTGGTGTATCTGGATGACATCCTCATTTACAACAAGACTTGGGCAGAAAACTTGCAACATATTCAGCAGGTTCTGCAAACCCTGTGGCAACACAAGCTATACGACAACTTGGAAAAATTCTCCTTCGACATGGACAAGGTCCATTACTTGGGCTACATCGTTGATCAACATGGTGTACATGTGGATCCAACCAAGATCCAAGTCATCCGTGACTGACCATCTCCAACCACACTCACTGAGCTTTAGAGCTTCGTGGGCCTTGCCAATGTCTACCACAGGTTCGTGTTGGGATTCTCCCATATTGCATGGGCCCTCAACCAAGTAACCAGGGGTGGCGGTAAGGATAAATTTGTGTGGGGCCAGTCCCAAAAAAAAGAATTCGATGAATTGAAGAAACACTTGTGCTCAACCCCAATACTTTCATTATTCGACCTGCAACAACTCTTTGAGATCAAGACATATGCTTCAGACTATGTTGTGGGCGTCGTTCTCACTCAGCACGACCACCCCGTGGCCTATCATACTGAGACACTATAAGATGTTGTACGTAAGTACCCTACAAATAAATGTAATCCATTGTGCAAGACTTCCGCCAGTGGAGACATTACACTCTTGGAAAGGAGACAATGATCCACATTGATCATAAGCCATTGCAATTCATGTAGACACAAGGAAAATTGCAGAATGATTGCCATCAAAAGTGGTCCACATACTTGCAGCAATTCCACCTCAACATCAAGTATAAAACAAGAAGCACCAACCGCATTGTTGATTGCCTCAACAAACCGCCAGTCGCGGCACTCACCACGGTGATAGACTCTTACGACCATGAGACCTTTGGATGGATCAAACTCTATGAGACAGACCTGGACTTCGCCACCACCTACCAAATGTTGGGCACAAACACAGTTGTCGCTAATTTCCATCTCTAGGGCGGGATGTTGTGCCTTCTGGGCCATATCTGCATTCCATCAAGCGAGCGAGTGAAGTTGATCTGTGAATCCCACTACAGTCGGGTTGAAGGAAACTTTGGCATTGAAAAGACAATGGCAATGTTGTAGAAACATTTCTACTGGTTGAAACTTCGACAGGAGGTCAACAAGTATATCAGGTCCTACACTGCCTGCGTTATTGCCAAACTGACTACTAAGAAATAGGGCATGTACACCCCTCTGCCTACTCCTAACCGGCCATGGGAAACCATCTCAATGAACTACATGTTGGGCCTCCCATCCACCAAGTGGGGAAATGACTTTGTTTTTGTGGTTGTTGATCGCTTTTCTAAGATGGCGATTCTGGTAGCCTGCAAGAAGAGCATCATAACAGAGGCCACTACCAAGCTCTTCTTTGAATGACTCTGGGTACATTTTGGAATCCCAAAAACTATTGTCTTAGATTGGGACAGTTGATTTATCATCACATTCTGGTTGAGCCTCTGGTCACTGCTGGACACTAAGCTCACCAAATCCACTACCTTCCACCCCCAGATAGATGGCCAAACTGAGGTCGTAAATCGAATGATCATGCATATTTTGCGAATTTATAATTCTAAGCACCCTCGCACATGGGATGAGATCCTTCCCTATGTTCAACATAACTACAACTGATCCTTGCATAGCTCAACCGACCACAACCCCTTTCCGGTGGGGTTGGGACTCCCTCCATTGGGTCTCATAGATGTTGCATTATCCCTTGCAGTCACCTCGATCGAATCATCTTCTGCTCCAACTGAAGCTGAAAAAGCCACTCAGTTCATTGAGCGGATCCAAAACATCCTCCAATAGGTTCAAGATATCCTATATAAGTCCAATGGAAAGTACAAGAAGCACCATGATTAACACCGAGTGCCACATAAGTTTCAAGTGGGAGACAAAGTTTGGTTGCACTTGCAGAAAGAACGGCTTACATGACCCCATAAGAAGCTTCTCCCACTCTGTTATGGACCGGACACCATCACCAAGCATGTGGGTGATAATGATTTTGAGCTCAAAATTCCTCATTTCCTTGGCCTGCACCTAGTGTTCAACGTGGATCTCCTTCGACTGTATTTGCCACCATTATTGGACACCTCAGAGATAGCAGAACAAATGACACCAATAGAGCTCAACCCCGACTGCATACAACATGAATCCAATGATCAAATTGTGGATAAATAGGTCAAGGACACTCGCCAGCAAAGGATCCAACTTTATCGAGTTTTCAAAGCAGGGTAGCTCCTGCACCAAGGAAAGTGGCTCACCCGGGGCCAAATTCAGTAGAAATTTCCTCATTTGATGGGGGCACTCAACACAATGGAGACCATTGCTTCCTAAGGGGGAGGATTTATCCAGATGGATGTCAGTGGCCATCCACCTATTCCAATTGGCTCATTTTGGCAGTTTTCCAGTTTGGCAATGTTTTCCTATTTTTCGGGTCTTTGACGTCCGGGGCCGTTTTGAGGCCCTAAACAACGTTTTTATGGATCTCCACAATCATAATGTAATTTGGGTCAACGTATAACAACATGTGTATTCCTCGGATATACCTTTCTAACGGGCTATCGTGTGCCTAAAACGAAGATTGTATGCAAAAGTTACGACCCCGGGAAGTTGATGTACTAGCTTACCCAAATGGGGCCCACATGACTTTTGGCGCTTCATCTCCTAGGGTTAGGTTTTTGGATGTCTACGGTTTTTGACATTCCTGTTTATTGTAAAAAGGCCTTCAAAGCCTCATTGTAATCATCTTCTTGCAAATGAGCGCAACCATCACATCTCTTCTCAGAGATAAGCCACCACCATTCTAGCAAGCTTGTTTTCCATTGCATTTTATAGCTTCATCTTATTTCCTTATTGAATAGAAACCAATTTTACTCTATATCTATTATTTTGTGTTAAGCATATTTTGATAATAGTCTGTATTCATTTCGTTCTGCTCATAAAATCCTGATCAATCATTCATTGCAAATTCAAGCATTGAAATATCTTCATGCTCTAATATTTCCAGGGCCCTCCAAGTCACTTTGTTAAGATGAACCATGTTCGTTATGGTAGTATTGGAATGTGATAGGGTAAAGGTTGCTAACCTATCCTCATTGTACTCTTTAAAGAAAACATGTTTTACTCTCTTTAGGGGGGGCTCCTCTTCCTTCTCCTCATTCAAGGAATCATTAACCATGACAATAGGAGAAGGAGACTGATTTGGATTTATGAGCAGAATGAAATGAATAATAGATTTAATACAATAACACAAAGATACATAGAACAACAACATATATCCAATGAACAATAGCTTTTATTGAATAAATTAAATAGGCTAAAAATGTAAAACTGCAGAACTGAAAACAACTTGCTTGAATGGTGGTAGCTATCTCTTAGAAGAGATGTGGTTGCTACGTGAATTCGTCTAAGAAGAATGATTACAATGAGGTTCTGGAGGCCCTTTCAACATTACTCACGAATTCCAAAACCCTAGACATCCAAAACCTAACCCTAGGAGATGAAACACCAAAAGTTATGTGGGCTCCGATAGGTAAGTTGGTACCTCAACTTCTCGAGGTCATAACTTTTGCATACGACCTCTGTTTAGGCATGTGATAGCCCATTGGAAAGGTATTTTAGAGAACTATACATTATGTTGTCAAACTCTGACTCTATCTATAGTTTGATTGTGGCAAGACAAAAAAAAACATTGTTTAGGGCCCCAAAATGACCCTTGAAGTACAAAAAGATGTACTAACATGAAAAACTCCAAAATAAGCTAGTTGGAATAGGTGGGCGGCCACCAATATCCACTTGGATGTTGTGTAGGGATTCAGGACAACTCAGGAGGTGCATAACCCACAATTACAAAGAAATGTCATCATTACAAAGAAGCGTGTTGAACTAAAAACTGTCAAGATGAGCTAGTTGGAATAGGTGTGTGGCCACAAATATCCACCTGGATTAGTCCTCCCCCCTTAGGAAGCAATGGTCTCCATTGCATTGAGTTCCCCCATCAGGTGAGGAAATTTCTGATGAATTTGGCCACGGGTGAGCCACTTGCCTTGGTGCAGGAGCTGCCCTGCCTTGACAACCCGATAAAGTTGGATCTGCTGTGGTCAAGTTCCCTTGACTTGTGTCCACTATATGATCAGTGGATTCATGTTCCATGTAGTCAGCGTTGAGTTCTGTTGGTGTCAATTGTTCTGCAATCTCTAAGGTGTCCAATAATGGTTGAAAATATGGCCAAAGGATGTCCACATTGAACATTGGGTGAAAGTAAAGGAAGGGTGGAGTGTTGAGCTCAAAAGCATTGCCACCCACATCCTTGGTGATAGTGTAAGGCCCATAGCGAAGTGGATGGAGCTTCCGATGGGGCCTTGTAAGGCACTCTTTCTCCAAATGTAACGAGACCTTGTCTCCAACCCGAAACTTGTGCAATACCTGGTGTTGATCATGGCACTGCTTGTATTTAGCATTAGATTTTTGAAAAATCTCATGGACCTGTTGGTGGATGTGTTGAATCTGCTCAATGAATATGGTGGTTTTATTGGCTTTAGACTGAACATGGGAAGATTCTCCCTATGTGGTTGCAAGAGGGAGTGAAACATCAATGGGACCTAAGGGTTGGAATCCCAGCCCCACCTTAAATAGGCTATGGTCGGTGGAGATATGAAGAGCCATGTTGTAGCTGTGTTGAACATAGGGAATACTCTCATCCCATGTACATGGATGCTTATAGTTATACATTTGCATGATGTGCACAATCATCCGATTGATGACCTCTGTTTGGCCATCAGTTTGGGGGTGGAAGGCAGTGGATTTAGTGAGATTGGTGTCCAACAATGACCAGAGACTCGAACAAAATGTGTTTAGGAACCTATTGTCTCTATCTAAGATGATGGTTTGTGGTAGCCCAAAATGGACCCACATCCGTTCGAAGAAGAGCTTGGCAGTATCTACCATTGTGATGCTCTTCTTGCAGGATGTGAGAATGACCATCTTCGAAAACCGATCAACCACCACAAATACATAATAATTTCCTTGCTTGGTGGATGGAAGGACAGACATGTAATCCATCAAGATGGATTCCCAAGGCCTCTCGGGAGTAGGAAGAGGGGTGTATAATCCTTTCTTCTGGATAGTTAACTTGGCAATGGCATAGACAATGCAAGATCTGATATACTTGTTGACGTCCTATCGAAGTTTTGGCCGAAAAAAATGTTTCTGTAGAATGACCATAGTTTTCTCCACACCAAAATGTCATATCATCTGACAATAGTGAGCCTCCCAAATCCTTTTCACACTTTCTTGTAGGAACACAGATATGGCCCAAATGACATAACAATCCATCCCGAATGTGAAAATCGATGACATTCTCACATGTACCCAAGAGATGATAGGTGGTAGAGAAGTCATGATCACATTGATAAAGTTGGGGTCACTCGGATGCCTCATGCCCATAGGAATGGAGCATGGTGGTGAGTGAAACAACGGGAGATCGACTAAGGCAGTCAACGACATGATTTGTGCTCCCTGTTTTATACTTGATGTTGAGATGGAACTACTGCAGGTATATGGACCACTTTTGATGGTGGTCATTTTTCAACTTCCCCTGTGTCTGTATGAACTGCAGAGGCTTGTGATCAGTGTGGATGATTGTCTCCTTTCCGAGAATTTAATGTTTCCATTGACGACATGCTTGAAAAATGGAATACATTTCCTTATCATAGGTGGGGTATTTCCAGACGGTATCTGAGAGTGTCTCACTATGGTATGATATTGGATGACCGTGATGAGTGAGAACTGTGCCTATGACATAGTCAGAGGCATCAGTCTCAATCTCAAACAGGTTTTGCAGATCGGGTAAGGAGAGTACTGGAGCTGAGAAAAAGAGATGCTCCATATCATCAAATTCTGCTTTTTGTGCCTTTCCCCATGCAAAATTTTCCTTGCCACTTCCCTTGTTCACTTGGTTGAGGGCCCATGCAATATGGGAGAATCCCAACATGAACCTTCGGTAGAAGTTGGCAAGTCCCAAGAAGCTCTGAAGCTTGATTAGTGTCGTCGGGACTAGATAGTCATGGATTACTTGGATCTTAGATGGATTGACATGTACCCCATGTTCATCAACAATGTAATCAAGTATTGGACCTTGTTCATGCCAAAGGAGCATTTTCCCAAGTTGGCATGTAGCTTGTGTTGCTGCAGAGTGCTCAAAACCTGTTGATTATGCTACATGTGATCTTACCAAGTTCTGTTGAAGATGAGGATGTCATCCAAATATACCACCACATAAGAGTTGGTGAAGGGTCTCAATACATCATCCATCAACCTCATGAAATTGGTTGGTGTATTTGTTAATCCAAAGGGCATGACCAACCATTCGAAGAGACCTTTTTTAGATTTGAAAATTTTCTTCCATACATCAGTCGGTTCGATGGGAACGTGGTGGTAGCCAGAATTTAGGTCAATCTTGTTGAATAACTTTTCCCCCTTGACTTGGTCAAGAAAGGTCATCAATTTGAGGAATTGGGCACTAGTTCTTGACTGTGATTTTGTTTAATTCTCTGTAATCAATGCAAAGACGCCAAGTCCCATCTTTATTCTACACCAGTATAATCGGGCTTCTGCAAGGGGAGGAGTAGGGTCAAATGTGCCCCCTTTGAAGTAGCTCTTGGATTTGGCACTTTATTTTGCTATTTTCCATCAGGGAGAGATGATAGACTGGTCCATTAAGCATAGGTGCACCGAGGGTTAGATCAATTGGATGCTTGACTTGGAAGTGCATCAGTACCCCGATGGGTGAGGAGAATATGTCTATGTACTCTTCCACGACCCCATCCACTTGCTTCTACTACAAAGAGATGCTCTGTCTATAGGTCACAGATGTGGCGACAACCTTCTTCTCACTGCGAGAACATATCACAAAGAAGATGAACTTATTGGTCTGTGAAATAACCTTACTACATTTCTTAGCAGAGATTAAAGAAATAGCGGTAGGTGGTGTTACCTCTGGTATCTTGTACAATTGTCTACCCAAAGCGATAATAACACTACGGGTTCTAGACTCATACACAACATGTCACTTCCACAAATATGGCTAGCCTAAAATAACATTACAAACTTCAAGGGGATAAATATCACACAATACCTCATATTTGAAGGGCTTGATGTCATAGGGAAGAAGACATTGTTGGTTGGCCTGATGATCTCTTCCTTGGCAAAGCCAACTGATGGTGTAGGGATGCCAGTGCGGTGTCATCAACAGGTCCTGTTGCTTATCGAAATTTGTTAATATCAGGTTCTTCTGACTACCTTTATCTACAATTAAATGAAGCAAAGCCCCCTTTACCCACATCTGTGAGTGAAAGAGGCGTTCCCCTTCATCTGGTTCTTTTGGTTCGCTTGGATGGATTTTGGTGGTAGCGACAGTGGGACTAGCTTTGACATCGATAATCTGCTTCTGTCTTTTTGGATTTGATTATGAATCATAATCTGCCTCTGACTCAGAAGCTTTGAGCTCGACCATGAGTGACTGCTTGTAGCAACATTCTTCGGTGTTGTGCCAAGGGATTTTATGGTATTCACACCACTTTCCCATGTCCTTATTCGAATTCACATTACCCTTCTTGGGTTGCGTCTCAGACTAGTTTTCCTGAGAGTGGCCATCTTTTATCTATCCCTTTTTTTGTGGGTTGGGGCAACCTTTTTCCTGCTTCGGCTGTGAGAAGTTTGCAGATCCAAACTCTCGCCTCTTCTGCTTAAATTTATGCTCGATCTTGACAACATATCTATAATTCACACCTAATGATGCGATGTACATAAAATCCATTTCTATTTTAATGTATCTATGCATACATCCACGTTATTTGAGCACCAGATGTCGTTCAGAGTCTTTGATACCCAATTTGGTGCACATGGTATGGAAAATATTGGTGAAATCTAGTACTGTCTAGTCCCTTTTCTGACGTAGCGTGGTCCATCTTGTGTATTGGTCCTTGTAGCTTCCAACAGGGTAGTATTTTTCTTTAATGGAATCCCTGAAGGAATCCCATGTGGGGGTGACCGCAAATATTTCATATTCCTTTGTGGCCCTTTTCTCAGAGTAAGCATCCCACTAGTCTTTAAAATGGGGGATGACCTTTAGGAGTGCAAAAGTAATCTTTTCCCTATCGGAAAAATTGTGGACCGAAAAATACCCTTCGAGCAGATTCAACCATTTATCTACAACATCCACATATATTAGTCCTTCAAATAATGGAATATACAAATTTACTTGTACCTTGAAGGGGGTTGCGTGGCCGCTTGATGAAGATGCGTCCCCTATGGGAAGTCGTTGAAGGATCTGTGCAAAGTTGTCCATCATTTCATTCCTTTGTCGCGCAAGAGCTTCCTCAAGAAACAATTTAAAAGGATCTCTTGCTCCATAATATTTCTTCTTTTCCCCCATGAGTTTTTTTTCAGGCTTGATGCGACCAATATTGCAAAGGCTCAACTGGTTCGAGTCCCAACTTCTTCTACCCAGATCTTGTCGGGGACATGCACAAAGAAAAACAAATGAAGATTAGACCACTATGATACCACTAATTTGGATTTATGAGCGAAACAAAATGAATAACATATTGAATACAATAACACAAATATAAAGAGAACAACAACAAATATCCAATGGACAATAACTTCTATTGAATAAAGAAAATAGGTTGAAATTGTAAAACTGCAGAACTGAAAACAACTTGCTCAAATGGTGGTAGCTATCTCTAAGAAGAGATGTGGCTTCTATTCACATTCGTCTGAGAAGAATGATTACAATGAGGCTCCATAGGCATTTTTAACATTACTCATGAATTCCAAAACTCTAGACATCCAAAAACCTAACCCTAGGATATGAAACACCAAAAGTTATGTGGGCCCCGATGGGTAAGTCGGTACCTCAACTTTTTGGGGTCATAAATTTTGCATATGAACTTCGTTTTAGGTGTGTGGTAGCCCGTTGGAAAGGTCTTTTAGAGAAATACACATCTTGCTATAAAAAAATAACTCTCTCTATAGGTTGATTGTGGCAAGCCAAAAAAACACTGTTTAGGGCCCCAAAATAGCCCTGGAAGTAGAGAAAGATGTACTGACATGAAAACTTACAAAATAATCCAGTTGGAATAGGTGGGTGGCCACCAATATCCACTTGGATGTTTTGAAGGGCTTCAAGACATCCCCAAAAGTGTAGAACCCACAATTACAAAGAAATGTCATCATTACAGAGAAACGTTTTGAACTAAAACATGTCAAGATGAGCTAGTTGGAATAGGTGGGTGGCCACCAATATCCACCTGGATTAGAGACATGCACTTGTGGGGAAAACCTATCCATTTGCATACCATTCTAAGCTCCCTTGTTCAAAATGTTGTAGGAAAGTGTCTTCTTCCAACTTCCTCGGGCCATGGGAGGGGGCCCCTACCTTTGAAAGATTGAGATTCTCCCACACCAAGACCTTTTTCTCCATGAGAGGCAAGGGAATTATAGTTCAATTTCAACATAACTTCGGGAAAATAACCACTTTAGCACAAGGCTTTGAGCAAAGGGAAGTTGAAATTGAGGAAAGAAGGAAAAAATCAACAAGGATTTGACCAACCTCAAGGAGGCAAGAAGCACCGGTTGTAGGTCGAAGCAAGGAACAATGACCTTTTAAATCATAATTTTGGATCCATGTAATGATGGTGTGTGATCAACATGTGATCTTATGCTCATGAGAACTAAACAAAAAGAACAATGGTAGGCATTGTGAGGCATCCAATCCAAGAAAAGTTTTCAATACTAATCCCATCATCATCACACCAAAAAATTTGAAAGGACAAGGGCATGATGTTAACGAAAAAAACATGGTAGGTCAATGTCACCAAGACCCAGGTAAGATATTCTTACACCCCTCGAGATTAAAGTCTTGAGAAAAACTAATCCTTGGAGTTTATCCTAGGTTGAAAGGTTGAAACTTGTGTCCTCTCCTCATTTCACTTTCATTTGGGGATAGGGCCGCCAATTTAGTTCAAGATAAAGTGAAAAGTAGATCAAGGCTTCAAACAATTGTCTACATGCTCTAATACCATTGAAGAAGTGAAAATATATCCTTAATAAAATAGTTCCAAGTTTGGCCATGAATTTAGACATGGCCCAAGAAGATTATGTTTAACAAAATCCGAAAAAAGTGTAGGAGGAGCATTCTCATTGGTGGTTGAATGAAAAATTTTGACCTAATTTTAGGGTTTCGTTTTGGTCCCCCCTACCCTCCACTACTTTTCATAGAGTCTATAAGAGAGAATAATTTTATTATTTCAAGGATTAAGGGTTCATTCCAGTAGAAAATAGGGTGAAATAGAGGCAAGAGGCCATAAAAATTGAAGATATGCCTACAATATCATTGTTTTTGTTGTAACAAGTAACTTCCTTCGTCTTCTTCTTCTCTTTGATTCTCATTCTCATTATAAGTATTGTTTGATAAATATATTTTGTAAAGGGAAGAAATGAAGCTTAGGAAAATGATTTTATCATCCCTAAACCCTAGTGCATTTAATGTATAAATGAGATTGTTGTTTTCATATCTGATGTTGTATAGTCGCTAACACTAGAGCTACTATTTTGTAAATGAACTATTCAATTTATTGTGAAAGCAGGTATGAGGTTGTTGCCACTAGTAACTAATAGATTCAAGCAAGTTATGTTAGTTTTCTCTTTCATTTTTTTTGTCTTACATGGTGTTGGATAGATCAATGGATCTATGCTTTGCTTTCCCATTCGATTTTTTGTTTGATAAATGTGTTAGGAAAATAGTTTTTGTCTCCTCCTCAACTCATATTTGTTCATTTTACCTGAGTTATTTTCCAAGCAATGATAGATTATGGTTCCAATGGTTTAGAAGATCATTCCTGTGGCTCAAAAAAAAACTAGCATCCTTTTCATCTTGTTCTAAGTAAATAGTAGAGATTGACTCCATGCACCACTTATATATGTTATAAATCTAGTTTCAGATTCATGTATAAATAGATTGTCTTTGGGTAATGGAAAATGACTCTTGCTTGAGAAAATATTGAGGGTACCCCCCCGTTGGCCCAAGAACTAGCTTGAAGGCCTAGAGTAGCATGGGAAGGTGCATCCTACACATTATTCCTTGTCATTTGGTCCCTTTGAGATGAGGGAACAACCCAGGGGACAAGATAGGATCTAGCACCATTGTCGGGGATAAAGAGTTCTCATTTGGATATAACAACAAATCTATTGGAAACTCCACATTTGATTTGTTTGTTGGGTTTTCATCTAGTGGAAAATGTTTCCCAACATCTTGTACTATTAAATATTTGTAGCTTGCTATAAATTTGTTGGTGACTCCACTAAGGAATGAAGCCCTATTCCTGTCATTATTAGCTATCTATTATTTTTGGTGAGCAAGTAGTGGCTCTTGAGGTAAAGTATCTCACATGGAAACTACACATACATTTCATAGCATTAGACTATGCTTAGACCAATGCATATCTCCTCAATGACCAACTCTTTATTGACACCATCTATTCAGGTCAAGATTCTAAGATTTTCTTGCATATGTCATTAAATCTCATCCTGAAAATCTTCATTGCCATCTTCTTACAAAATATTGGAAAAGCCCTTCTTATAAAATTGGTCAATATTGTCTAAGATAGAGTGTTTCCCATATATTTGTTGACCTTAATCCCTTATGCTCAAAACCCCCTTAATGTTGAAATCCATTATTCACCCTTCACATTAGTTGTCATTGAT
>ML838403.1:30171-44411 GCA_009831015.1 Picea engelmannii | reverse complement strand
CAAGTGGAGATGAATTTGGATGTCAAATGCCTAAACCAAGATCTAGCATCCCCTTCCAAGGAATTCACAAAGAGATGTATGAAAACATTTTCATGCTCAACAAGGAGGCTATCAGTGAAATCTTGAAATGTTATGATATGTTCATTAACACCCCTAGAATCACTTCCACTTAACTTTGGGAAGGTTTTAGGATATACATTAGACAAGGGTTGAAGGGTTGTATGACAGATCAAGAACTGATATCTTGTATCTAGCCAAGGATTGACATAGCTAGGTTGATTTCTTACCATGATGATTGATCCAGATGGATGTCGGTGGCCTCCCACCTATTCTAACTGGCTCATTTTGGTAGTTTTCCAGTTTGGCATTTTTTTCCTAGTTTTCGGGTCCCTAACTTTCGGGGTTGTTTTGAGGCCCTAAACAACATTTTTAGGGATCGCCACAATCAAACTATTGACTGTGTTAGATTCTGATAGCAACATGTGCAGTCCTCAGATAGACCTTTCCAATGAGCTATGGTGCGCCTAAAACGGAGATTGTATGCAAAAGTTACGAGCCCAGGAAGTTGATGTACTAACTTACCCAAACGAGGCCCACATGACTTTTGGCGCTTCATCTCCTAGGGTTAGGTTTTTGGATGTCTAGGGTTTTTGGCATTCCTGTTTATTGTAAAAAGGACTTCGGAGCCTCATTGTAATCATCTTCTTGCGAATGAGCACAGCCATCACATCCCTTCTCAGAGATAAGCCGCCACCATTCTAGCAAGCTTGTTTTTCGCTACATTTTACAGTTTCAGCTTATTTCCTTATTGAATAGAAACCAATTTTACTGTATATTTGTTATTCTTTGTTAAGCATCTTTTGATAATAATTTGTATTCATTTTGTTCTTCTCATAAAATTTGGATCAATGGTATCAGAGTGGTCTGCTCCTTCTTGTTCTTAATGCATGTCCCCAACGAGGTAAGGGTACAAAGAATTCGGTCTCGAGCTTGTTTCTCTTGAGGAAAAAATCTCTCGCACGCCCAAGCAACCTCTCATGGAGGGAGAAAATAAAGACGATGGGATAGGATATCCCTTCAAAATGTTGCTCGAGGAAGCCCTCACGCAACAGAGGAACGAGATGATGGATAGTTTTACGCAAATCCTTCGGTGGCTACCAACAGGTGACGCATCTTCCTCAAATGGAGGCATCGCCCCCTTCAACATACAAATCAACTTCAATATTCCTATATTTGAAGGTCAGATAGATGTCTATGTTGTAGACAAATGGTTGAATTTGCTAGAAGGGTATTTCTTTTTCTATAACTGCTCGAATAGAGAAAATATTACTTTTGTACTCCTCAAAGTTGTTCCCCATTTCAAATATTGGCGAGAAACTTTCTATGTGCAGAAGGAAATAGAGGAACCCTCATTTTTTGCAGTCACGGACACTTGGGAGTCCTTTAGGGATGTTATTAAGGAACAATACTACCCTGTTGGAATTTATGACGACCTATACACAAAATGGACCACACTGCGGCAGGAAAGAGAGAAAGTAGTGCCCAAGTTCACAAATATCTTCCATACCTTACGCACCAAGCTGGGTATCAAATATTCTAAGATAAATCTGGTGCTCAAGTATCGCGATGGTCTGCATAGATACATCTAGGACGAAATGGATTTTATGGACATGTCATCCTTGGGCGCAGCCTACCGATATTTCGTCAAAATTGAGAAGAAGCTCAAACAAAAGATGCAACAATTTGGGCCTAGGAACCCCTCACAGCAAAATCCAGGAAAGGGCGGCTTCAACCCGCAGAACAAAGGATAGAGAAAATACAAACTGCCTCGGGACAACTAGTCCAAGCCGCAAGAAAAGAAGGACACTGAAAAGACAAATAAAGATACTGGGAAGTGGTGCGACTTCCATAAGAGCCCTTAGCATAACATTGTTGATTGTCGCTCAAAGCAGTCACTGGTGGCTAAGGTGAAAGCCTCTTAATCAAATGCGGGTTCCAACTCTGAGTAAAAACTAGAAAGGGGGAGATGGATCATTGACGCAGAACCTAGTGCTACCATTTCTACCACCAAGCTCCATATCATTGAACCAGATGATCTAGAGGAAGGCGAGTGCTATTTTCATTCACATATGTGGGTGAAGGGTACCCCGTTGCACTTCATCGTTGATAGCGGTAGCCAGAAGAATGTCATATAAGCATAAGTTTTCAAGCGACTCTCCCTGCCAACAAAACCACACCTGCAACCCTACACCATCGGATGGCTCCGCCAATGAAGCAACATCCGCGTCATACAACTATGTCGCCTATCATACGATATCAAGCCCTTCAAAGACGAGGTATTGTGTGATGTTTCCTTTCTCAAATTTTGTAATGTTATTTTGGGCTAATCATATTTATGGAAACATCATGTTGTATATGATTCTAGGCCTCGCAGTGTTATTATTACTTTGAACAAGAAATTGTACAAGATACCCGAGGCAGTCCCACCTTGTGTTATTTCCTTTATCTCTGCCAAGCAATGTAGGAAGGTCATCTCTCAGACAGGGAAGTTTGTCTTCTTCGTGATTCGCTCTCAAAATGAGTGAACGATTGCAACCACATCCAAGGTCTCCACCACCGACCTCTCCACACAGCAAAAGAAAGTGGATAAGGTCGTGGAAGAATACTCAGATATCTTCTCCTCACCTACTAGGGTACCTCTGCACTGTCAGGTCAAGCACCCCATCGATCTGACCCCCGGCACACCGCTACCCAATGGGCTAGTCTACTGCCATTCTCTATTAGAGAATGAGGAGATCAAGTGACAAATCAAAGAACGTCTCCCCAAGGGGCACATCTGTCTCATCTCATCACCTTATGGGAGCCCAATCGTGTTGGTACAGAAGAAAGATGGAACCCGACGACTCTTCATTGATTATCGGGCCCTGAATAAAATCACAGTCAGAAACCGGTACCCGATTCCCCGAATCGACGACCTCCTTGATCATCTCACAAGGGCCAAATAATTCAGTAAGATTGATCTGAAGTCCAACTATCACTAGGTCCCGATAGAATAGATAGATGTATGGAAGACCGCCTTCAAGTCAAAGGAAGGTGTTTTTGAATGGTTGGTCATTCCCTTTGGTTTGACAAATGCTCCAGCCACTTTCATGAGGATGATGAACGATATCCTACAGCCATTCACCAATAATTTTGTAGTGGTGTATCTGGATGACATTCTCATTTACAACAAGACTTGGGCATAACACTTGCAGCATATTCAGTAGGTTTTGCACACCCTGCGGTAGCACAAGCTATACGCCAACTTGGAAACATGTTCCTTCGGCATGGACAGGGTCCATTACCTAGTCTACATCATTGATCATCATGGAATACATGTGGATCCATCCAAGATCCAAGTCATCCGTGACTCGCCAACCCCAACCACACTCACTAAGCTTCAAAGCTTATTGGGCCTTGCCAATTTCTACCGCAGGTTCATGTTGGGATTCTCCCATATTGCATGGGCCCTCAGCCAAGTAACCAAGGGTGGTGGTAAGGTGAAATTTGTGTGGGTCCGGTCCCAACAACAAGCGTTCGATGATTTGAGGGAGCACTTGTTCTCAGCCCCAATACTTTCACTCCCAGACCTGCATCATCCCTTTGAGATCGAGATAGATGCTTTCGACTATGTTGTGGGCACCAATATCACTTAGCATGGCCACCCTGTGGCCTATCATAGTGAGACACTATCAGATGATGTTTGTAACTACCCTAATTACGACAAAGAAATGTACTCCATTTTGCAAGCCTACCACCAGTGGAGACATTACATTCTTGGGAAGGAGATAGTAATCCACACTGATCGTAAGCCACTACACTTCATGCAGACACAAGGCAAATTACAAAATGACTGCCATCAGAAGTGGTCCACATACTTGCATCAATTCCACCTCAACATCAAGTATAAAACATGAATCACCAACTGCGTCAATGATTTCCTCAGCAGACCGCTAGTCACATAACTCACCACAGTGCTAGACTCTTGCATCCATGAGACCTCTGGATGGCCCCAACTATATGAGACAGACCCAGATTTTTCCACCACCTACCAAATGTTGGGCGCAAACTTAGTTGTCACTAATTTCCATCTTCAGGATGGGTTGTTGTGTCGTCCAGGCCATATCTGTGTTCCATCAAGCGAGCAAGCAAAGTTGATCTAGGAATCCCACTACAGTCGGGTGGCAGGACACTTCAGCGTTGAAAAGACAGTGGCAATGTTGCAGAAACATTTATATTGGTTGAAACTTTGACAAGAGGTCAGCAAGTATATTAGGTCCTTCACTGCCTGCATTATTTCCAAACTGACCACTAAGAAACAGGGCTTGTACACCTCTCTTCCTACTCCCGACAGGCCATGGGAATCCATCTCAATGGACTACATGTCAGGCCTCCCATCCACCAAGCGGGGAAATGACTGTTTTTTTGTGGTTGTTGATCGCTTTTCTAAGATGGTGATTCTGTCGCCTGCAAGAAGAGCATCATAGCAGAGGCCACTGCCAAGATCTTCTTTGAATGAGTCTGGGTACATTTTGGAATACCACAAACCATTGTCTCATATCAGGACAGTTGATTTCTTAGCACATTCTGGTCAAGCCTCTGGTCACTACTGGACACCAAGCTCAACATATCCATGGCTTTCTACCCCCAGACAGATGGCCAAACCGAGGTTGTAAATAGAATGATCGTGCATATCATGTGCATGTATAATTACAAGCACCCTCACACATGGGATGAGAGTCTTCCCTATGTCCAGCATAGCTACAGCCGATCCCTGCATCTCAACCGACCATATCCCCTTTCAAGTGGGGTTGGGATTCCAACCATTGGGTCCCATAGATGTTCCACTACCCCTTGCGGTCACCTCGGTCGACTCATATCTTGATCCAACTGAAGTTGACAAATCCAATGGGTTCATTGAGAGGATCCAACACATCCACCAACAAGTTTGAGATATCCTACAAAATTCCAATGACAAGTACAAGCAACGCCATGATCAACACTGGGTGCCACATAAGTTTCAGGTGGGCGACAAAGTTTGGTTTCACTAGTAGAAAGAACGCCTTACAGGACCCCATAGGAAGCTTCTCTCACTCCGTTATGGGTCGTACACCATCACCAAGGTTGTGGGTGATAATTATTTTGAGCTCAACATTCCTCCTTTCCTTGGCCTACACCCAATGTTCAACATGGATCTCCTTCGACCTTATTTCCCACCATTATTGGACACCTCAGAGGTAACAGAACAACTGACACCAACATAGATCAACCCCAACTGCATACAATAGGAATCCAATGATCATATTGTGGACCAACAGGTTAAGGGCACTCACCAGCAAAGGATCCAGCTTTATCGAGTTGTCAAAGAAGGGCAGCTCTTGCACCAAGGCAAATGACTCACTCGAGGCCAAATTTAGCAAAAATTTTCTCATCTGATCGGGGAAATCAACGCAATGGATACCATTGCTTCCTAAGGGGGGAGGATTGATCCATATGAATGTCAGTGGCCTCCCACCTATTCCAACTGGTTCATTTTGGCAATTTTTTCCTAATTTTCAGGTCCCTAACTTTCGGGGTCGTTTTGAGGCCCTAAACAACGTTTTAAGGGCTCGCCACAATCAAACTAAGGATAAATTCCAATTCTAATGGCAACATGTGTATTCCTCGGATAGACCTTTCCAATGGGCTATCGTGCGCCTAAAACAAAGATCGTATGCAAAAGTTACGACCCCGAGAAGTTGATGTGCTAACTTACCCAAACGGGGCCCACCCGACTTTTGACGCTACATATCCTAGGGTTAGGTTTTTTTATGTCTATGGTTTTTGACATTTCTGTTTATTGTAAAAATTCCTTCAGAGCCTCATTGTAATCATCTTCTTGTGAATGAGCGCAGTCATCACATCTCTTCTCAGAGATAAGTCGCCACCATTCTAGAAAGCTTGTTTTTCACTGCATTTTACAGTTTCATCTTATTTCCTTATTGAATAGAAACCAATTTTATTGTATATTTGTTATTCTATGTTAAGGATCTTTTGATAATAACCTGTATTCATTTCGTTCTGCTCATAAAATCTAGATCAATGACAACTAATGTGAAGGGTGAATAATGGATTTCAACATTAAGGGGGTTTTGAGCATAAGGGATTAAGGTCAACAAATATATGGGAAACACTCTATCTTAGACAATATTGACCAATTTTATAAGAAGGGCTTTTCCAATATTTTGTAAGAAGATGGCAATGAAGATTTTCAGGATGAGATTTAATGACATATGCAAGAAAATCTTAGAATCTTGACCTGAATAGATGGTGTCAATAAAGAGTTGGTCATTGAGGAGATATGCATTGGTCTAAGCATAGTCTAATGCTATGAAATGTATGTGTAGTTTCCATGTGAGATACTTTACCTCAAGAGCCACTACTTGCTCACCAAAAATAATAGATAGCTAATAATGACAGGAATAGGGCTTCATTCCTTAGTGGAGTCACCAACAAATTTATAGCAAGCTACAAATATTTAATAGTACAAGATGTTGGGAAACATTTTCCACTAGATGAAAACCCAACAAACAAATCAAATGTGGAGTTTCCAATAGATTTGTTGTTATATCCAAATGAGAACTCTTTATCCCCGACAATGGTGCTAGATCCTATCTTGTCCCCTGGGTTGTTCCCTCATCTCAAAGGGACCAAATGACAAGGAATAATGTGTAGGATGCACCTTCCCATGGTACTCTAGGCCTTCAAGCTAGTTCTTGGGCCAACGGGGGGTACCCTCAATATTTTCTCAAGCAAGAGTCATTTTGAATTACCCAAGGACAATTTATTTATACATGAATCTGAAACTAGATTTATAACATATATAAGTGGTGCATGGAGTCAATCTCTACTATTTACTTAGAACAAGATGAAAAGGATGCTAGTTTTTTTTGGAGCCATGGGAATGATCTTCTAAACCATGGGAACCATAATCTATCATTGCTTGGAAAATAACTCAGGTAAAATGAACAAATATGAGTTGAGGAGGAGACAAAAACTATTTTCCTAACACATTTATCAAACAAAAAATCGAATGGGAAAGGAAAGCATAGATCCATTGATCTATCCAACACCATGTAAGACAAAAAAATGAAAGAGAAAACTAACATAACTTGCTTGAATCTATTAGTTACTAGTGGCAACAACCTCATACCTGCTTTCACAATAAATTGAATAGTTCATTTACAAAATAGTAGCTCTAGTGTTAGTGACTATACAACATCATATATAAAAACAACAATCTCATTTATACATTAAATGCACTAGGGTTTAGGGATGGTAAAATCATTTTCCCAAGCTTCATTTCTTCCCTTTACAAAATATATTTATCAAACAATACTTATAATGAGAATGAGAATGAAAGAGAAGAAGAAGAAGAAGGAAGTTACTTGTTGCAACAAAAACAATGATATTGTAGGCATATCTTCAATTTTTATGGCCTCTTGCCTCTATTTCACCATATTTTCTACTGAAATGAACCCTTAATCCTTGAAATAATAAAATTATTCTCTTTTATAGACTCTATGAAAAGTAGTGGAGGGTAGGGGGGACCAAAACGAAACCCTAAAATTAGGTCAAAATTTGTCATTCAACCACCAATGAGAATGCTCCTCCTACACTTTTTTTGGATTTTGTTAAACATAATCTTCTTGGGCCATGTCTAAATTCGTGGCCAAATTTGGAACTATTTTATTAAGGATATATTTTCACTTCTTCAGTGGTATTAGAGCATGTAGACAACTGTTTGAAGCCTTGATCTACTTTTCACTTTATCTTGAACTAAATTGGCAGCCCTATCCCCAAATGAAAGTGAAATGAGGAGAGGACACAAGTTTCAACCTTTCAACCTAGGATAAACTCCAAGGATTAGTTTTTCTCAAGACTTTAATCTCAAGGGGTGTAAGAATATCCTACCTGGGTCTTCGTGACATTGACCTACCACGTTTTTTTCGTTGACATCATGCCCTTGTCCTTTCAAACTTTTTGGTGTGATGATGATGGGATTAGTATTGAAAACTTTTCTTGGATTGGATGCCTCACAATGCCTACCATTGTTCTTTTTGTTTAGTTCTCATGAGCATAAGATCGCATGTTGATCACACACCATCATTACAGGGATCCAAAATTATGATTTAAAAGGTCATTGTTCCTTGCTTTGACCTTGCAACCGATGCTTCTTGCCTCCTTGAGGTTGGTCAAATCCTTGTTGATTTTGTCCTTCTTTCCTCAATTTCAACTTCCCCTTGCTCAAAGCCTTGTGCTAAAGTGGTTATTTTCCTGAAGTTATGTTGAAATTGAACTATAATTCCCCTGCCTCTCATGGAGAAAAAGGTCTTGGTGTGGGAGAATCTCAATCTTTCAAAGGTAGGGGCCCCCTCCCATGGCCCTGGGAAGTTGGAAGAAGACACTTTCCTACAACATTTTGAACAAGGGAGCTTAGAATGGTATGAAAATTGATAGGTTTTCCCCACAAGTGCATGTCTCTAATCCAGGTGGATATCGATGGCCACCCACCTATTCCAACTAGCTCATCTTGACATTTTTTAGTTAAAAATGTTTCTCTGTAATGATGACATTTCTTTGTAATTGTGGGTTCTGCACTTTTGGGGCTGTCTGGAAGCCCTTCAAAACATCCAAGTGGATATTGGTGGCCACCCACCTATTCCAACTAGATTATTTTGTAAGTTTTCATGTCAGTACATGTTTCTCTACTTCCAGGGCCGTTTTGGGGCCCTAAACAGTGTTTTTTTGGCTTGACACAATCAACCTATAGATGGAGTTAATTTTTTATAGCATGATGTGTATTTCTCGAAAAGACCTTTCCAATGGGCTACCACACACCTAAAACGAATTTTGTATGCAAAATTTATGACCCCAGGAAGTTGAGGTACCAACTTACCCATTGGGGCCCACATAACTTTTGGCGTTTCATCTCCTAGGGTTAGGTTTTTGGATGTCTAGAGTTTTGGCATCCATGAGTAATGTTAAAAAGGCCTCTGGAGCCTCATTGTAATCATTCTTCTCAGACGAATGTGCATAGTAGCCACATCTCTTCTTAGAGATAGCTACCACCATTTGAGCAAGTTGTTTTCAGTTCTGCAGTTTTACAATTTCAACCTATTTTGTTTATTCAATAGAAGTTATTGTTCATTGGATATTTGTTGTTGTTCTCTTTATATTTGTGTTATTGTATTCAATATGTTATTCATTTCGTTCCACTCATAAATCCAGATCAGTGGTATCAGAGTGGTCTGATCTTCATTTGTTTTTCTTTGTGCATGTCCCCGACAAGATCCGGGTAGAAGAAGTTGGGACTCGAACTAGTTGAGCCTTTGCAAGATTGGTCGCGTCAAGCCTGAAAAAAACTCATGGTGGACAAGAAGAAATATTATGGAGCAAGAGATCCTTTTAAATTGTTGCTTGAGGAAGCTCTTGCACGACAAAGGAATGAAATGATGGACAACTTTGCACATATCCTTCAACGAATGCCCATAGGGGACACTTCTTCATCAAGTGGCCACGCAACCCCCTTCAAGGTACAAGTAAATTTGTATATTCCATTATTTGAAGGACTAATATATGCAGATGTTGTAGATAAATGGTTGAATCTGCTCGAAGGGTATTTTTCGGTCCACAATTTTTCTGATAGGGAAAAGATTACTTTTGCACTCCTAAAGGTCATCCCCCATTTTAAGGACTAGTGGGATGCTTACTCTGAGAAAAAGGTCACAAAGGAATATGAAATATTTGCGGTTGCCCCCACATGGGATTCCTTCAGGGATGCCATTAAAGAAAAATACTACCCTATTGGAAGCTACAAGGACCAATACACAAGATGGACCATGCTACGTCAGAAAAGGGACTAGACAGTATTAGATTTCACCAATATTTTCCATACCCTGTGCACTAAATTGGGTATCAAAGACTCTAAATGACATCTGGTGCTCAAATATACATTCAAAAAGAAATGGATTTTATGTACATCGCATCATTAGGTGCGGATTATAGATATGTTGTCAAGATCGAGCATAAATTTAAGCAGAAGAGGTGAGAGTTTGGATTTGTAAACTCCTCACAGCCGAAGCAAGAAAAAGGTTTCCCCAACCCACAAAAAAAGGGACAGAGAAAAGATGGCCACTCTCAGGACAACTAGTCCAAGACGCAACCCAAGAAGGGTAATGTGAATTTGAATAAGGACAAGGGAAAGTGGTGTGAATACCATAAAATCCCTTGGCACAACATCGAAGAATGTTTCTACAAGCAGTCACTCGTGGTCGAGCTCAAAGCTTCTGAGTCAGAGGCAGATTATGATTCATAATCAAATCCAGAAAGAGGGAAGCAAATTATCGATGTCGAAGCCAGTCCCACTGTCGCTACCACCAAAATCCATCCAAGCGAACCAAAATAACCAGATAAAGGGGAACGCCTCTTTCACTCACAGATGTGGGTAAAGGGGGCTTTGCTTCATTTAATTGTAGATAAAGGTAGTCAGAAGAACCTGATATCAACAAAGTTCGATAAGCAACAAGACCTGTTGATGACACCACACCGGCATCCCTACACCATCAGCTGGCTTCGCCAAGGAAGAGATCCCCGCACCAACCAACAATGTCTTCTTCCCTATGACATCAAGCCCTTCAAATATGAGGTATTGTGTGATATTTCTCCCCTTGAAGTTTGTAATGTTATTTTAGGCTAGCCATATTTGTGGAAGCGACATGTTGTGTATGAGTCTAGAACCCGCAGTGTTATTATTGCTTTGGGTAGACAATTGTACAAGATACCAGAGGTAACACCACCTACCACTATTTCTTTAATCTGTACTAAGAAATGTAGTAAGGTCATTTCATAGACCAGTAAGTTCATCTTCTTTGTGATCCATGCTCGCAATGAGCAGAAGGTTGTCGCCACATCTTGGACCTATAGACAGAGCATCTCTTTGTAGTAGAAGCAAGTGGATGGGGTCGTGTAAGAGTACATAGACATATTCTCCTCACCCACCGGGGTACCGACGCACTTCCAAGTAAAGCATCCAATTGATCTAACCCCCGGTGCACCTATGCTTAATGGACCAGTCTATCATCGCTCCCTGATGGAAAATGATGAAATAAAGTGCCAAATCCAAGAGCTACTTCAAAGGGGGCACATTCGACCCTACTCCTCCCCTTGCAGAAGCCTGATTGTACTGGTGTAGAAGAAAGATGGGACTTGGCATCTTTGCATTGATTACAGAGAATTAAACAAAATCAAAGTCAAGAACTAGTACCCAATTCCCCAAATTGATGACCTTTCTTGACCAAGTCAAGGGGGAAAATTTATTCAACAAGATTGACCTAAATTCTGGCTACCACCACGTTCCCATCGAACCGATTGATGTATTGAAGAAAAATTTCAAATCTAAAGAAGGTCTCTTTGAATGGTTGTTCATGCCCTTTGGATTAACAAATACACCAACCACTTTCATGAGGTTGATGGATGATGTATTGAGACCCTTCACCAACTCTTATGTGGTGGTATATTTGGATGACATCCTCGTCTTCAACAGAACTTGGTAAAATCACATGCGGCATAATCAACAGGTTTTGAGCACTCTGTAGAAACACAAGCTATATGCCAACTTGGGAAAATGCTCCTTTGGCATGAACAAGGTCCAATACTCAGTTACATTGTTGATGAACATGGGGTACTGATCCGAAATCGGATTCAGCAGACTATCAGGGCATAAAAAATGCTCAAAAATGAAAGTGCTCGGAATCCGACGAAACCAACACCATTGTGTCTGGCTCGTCTTCCTGATTCTGGTGGTATAATTTTTATCGCAAACAGAGTCCGTATGAAGAAGATATCGCATTATGTCCGCTGAGCCAAACAGGCAAAATTTTGGGATGCTGACTGTACTTGTCCGTACAGGACACATGGCAGTCCGTACAGGACACGTGGCACGTTCATACAGGTGACACGTGGAAGTCTCAGGAGATGACACATGGCGGCGTCCGTATAGGACACGTGGCAGCCTCAGGCAGTGACACGTGTCAGGCAGTTTTGGCTTTTTCAGCGTACGGTTGGACCAATCCCGAGGTGACACGTGTCACCACTGGAAGGGTGACACGTGGCACGGGATGACGTCAGCATCGTACGGTGGATGACGTGGAAGGTTGACCGGGCAGATGACGTGGCGTACGGAAGAGATGACGTGGCAGATGACGTGGCATACGGCAGAGCTGACGTGGCAGATGACATGGACTAATCAGAAGCCAACACGTGTCAAGGTTTGATTGGTTGTTATGGTGCCACGTGGTCCAATCACGGGCTGCCACGTGGCACCCCGGGTTTTGCCAATATGGCCTATGTCAAAATTTATTGTTGTCGGGGGGATTCGAACCCCGGACCTCTGCATTGGCTTCGCGTTAACAAACTATGCTAACCACTATACCACTGTTTGTGCGTTGATAGAAATACGACAAATATTGTATTTAATGTGGTTTGAATTGTATATGTGACGGGTGGTCGGGCCGGGGCTTAGCCCCGACCCATGGCCATATTCGTTGTATAATGTGACCACTACCGAAAATGTGCGCGGTTAAGTTTGGCGCGCGGTTATACGAACAGTTCCAACTGTTATAGCATGGTTTTAAATATAGTTACCATATGGTTTATTATATTAGCCCACGGCTATATGCCTTATGACCATGCGACCAGGTGCGGAGCGCGAGAAGGGCTAAGGGCCAGCGCTTAGCCCTTTGGGCTAGTGCTTGGTCCTATGATGCCATATGACCTTATAGAAGGTGCGCGCACCCAACAAGAGGGGCTAAAGCTCGGTTTATTAACTATATTATGGTTTAAAAGTGGGTTTTATAACCACTTTGGCATTTTTTTAATGTAATTAACTCATTTTTAAGGGTTATTGGGCATTTTTAGAGCCTAAATTCGTGGAGGAAGTTAGAGATTGACAACCAACTTTCCCACTATTTAACCAAGGCCATGTTGAGGCCATTTGGTCAGCTTTTGTAAGCTTTGGGAGAGCATTCAGAGCAGAGATGCTGATGCAAGGCCAAGATAAAGCCAGTTTGAGGCAGAGGAGCTGTTGAGGTAGAGATGTTGTCGGACGATTTCTGAGAGTTCGGTATATCCGTTTCAGGTGCCGTAAGTTGTGCAAGATTCTAGAGATCATGGAGAACAAGACCAGATCAGTCTAGGAGCCAATCGGCAATTGTAAAGATGTACTAATAAGCTTTTAAAAATAAATAAAGAAGCCTCCCTCACAGAGAAAAGGCCCGAAGACGTAGGCAAAGTTGTCGAACTCCGTTATCAAACTTGTGCATTATGGTTTGCTGTTTTCATTGTTTTTCAGATCTAAAATTATGTTAATGGATGTATAATTCATTTATTTTATCGCTCTTTCGTTAAGTTTCCCAATGGTCAATTAATGCATGCTAAGTTTAAAAAACTCAACCATAGTCATTTCGAAAAATCCTGACAGATCAAGTGGTATCAGAGCTAGTTGACATTTGGAATTGAGTTTTGCATGTTAGCTAGGGAAGAGCACATCTCAAGGAGGAAAATGGCATCTACAGGAGGACTTTCTCAAGACAAGAAGAAGTTCAGAGATTCGGTGTTTTCCATGGCCGAGATGGTGAAGGTGTTGTGTGAAGACTACTTGGAACGAAAAAACACGGTTCAAGTAAAAGCTTCAAAGAACAACAAAGGAAAAGAAGCATTGAAGGAAGTGCCTTCTACATCTGTTTCAAAAAACATATCTGAGGTATGCAGTGAAGGTTCCTCATCAAATTTTCCCCATACTCATCAAGTTGGTTTTGGTGAATTCGAAAAAAACACAAAAGGTGTAGGTTTGAGAATATTGACCAAGATGGGTTATGAAAAAGGAAAGGGCCTTGGATGTAGAGGTCAAGGCATTGTAAATCCCATTGAGGTTGAGGAAAGGCCTCGATACTTAGGATTGGGATATGAAAGAGGGGACCTTGGAGAGTCTTCCAAGAAAGGTTCAAAATCTTCAGAAGCAAGTAAAGCTTCAAATGGCCAACTTAAGACATTGCAGGAACACTTCACAAAAGGAAATGGCGCACCACTTCAGGACTACGGTAGTGAATGCAAGTCGTCTCCAAAGAAAGGTGAAGATCAGCATGGAAGGTATAATGGTCATG
>ML838403.1:0-28509 GCA_009831015.1 Picea engelmannii | reverse complement strand
ACAAGAGGGGCTAAAGCTCGGTTTATTAACTATATTATGGTTTAAAAGTGGGTTTTATAACCACTTTGGCATTTTTTTAATGTAATTAACTCATTTTTAAGGGTTATTGGGCATTTTTAGAGCCTAAATTCGTGGAGGAAGTTGGAGATTGACAACCAACTTTCCCACTATTTAACCAAGGCCATTTGGTCAGATTTTGTAAGATTTGGGAGAGCATTCAGAGCAGAGATGCTGATGCAAGGCCAAGATAAAGCCAGTTTGAGGCAGAGGAGTTGTTGAGGTAGAGATGCTGTCGGACGATTTCTGAGAGTTCGGTATATCCGTTTCAGGTGTCGTAAGTTGTGCAAGATTCTAGAGATCATGGAGAACAAGACCAGGTCAGTCTAGGAGCCAATCGGAAATTGTAAAGATGTACTAATAAGATTTCGAAAAGAAATAAAGAAGCCTCCCTCACAGAGAAAAGGCCCGGAGACGTAGGCAAAGTTGCCGAACTCTGTTATCAAACTTGTGCATTATGGTTTGCTGTTTTCATTGTTTTTCAGATCTAAAATTATGTTAATGGTTGTATAATTCATTTCTTTTCTCGCTCTTTCGTTAAGTTTCCCAATGGTCAATTAATGCATGCTAAGTTTAAAAAACTCAACCATAGTCATTTCGAAAAATCCTGACGGATCAGGTACATGTCAATCCATCTAAGATCCAAGTAATCCATGACTAGCTAGTCCTGACCACACTAATCGAGCTTCATATCTTCTTGGGACTTGACAACTTCTACCGAAGGTTCATGTTGGGATTCTCCCATATTGCATGGGCCCTCAACCAAGTGAACAAGGGAAGTGGAAAGGAAAATTTTTCATTGGGGAAGGCACAACAAGGAGAATTTGATGATATGGAGCATCTCTTTTTCTCAGCTCCAGTACTCTCCTTACCCGATCTGCAAAACCCATTTGAGATTGAGATTGATGCCTCCGACTATGTCATAGGCACAGTTCTCACTCAACACAGTCATCCAATATCATACCATAGTGAGACACTCTCATATACCGTCTGGAAATACCCCACCTATGATAAGGAAATGTATTCCATTGTTCAAGCATGTCGTCAATGGAAACATTACATTCTCGAAAATGAGACAATCATCCACACTGATCACAAGCCTCTATAGTTCATACAGACACAGGGGAAGTTGAAAAATGACCACCATCAAAAGTGGTCCATATACCTACAGTAGTTCCATCTCAACATCAAGTATAAAACAGGGAGCACAAATCATGTCGTTGACTGCCTCAGTCGATCTTCCGTTGCTGCACTCACCACCGTGCTCCATTCCTGTGGGCATGAGGCATCTGAGTGGCCCCAACTTTATCAATGTGATCCTGACTTCTCCACCACCTATCATCTCTTGGGGACATGTGAGAATGTCACCGATTTTCACATTAGGGATGGATTGTTATGCCATCTGGGTCATATCTGTGTTCCTGCAAGAAAGAGTGCAAAGCTGATTTGGGAGGCTCACTATTGTCAGATGGTAGGACATTTTGGTGTGGAGAAAACTATGGTCGTTCTACAGAAACATTTTTGTCGGCCAAAACTTCGACAGGATGTTAACCAGTATATCAGATCTTGCATTGTCTGTGCCATTGCCAAGCCAACTATCCATAAGAAAGGATTATACACCCCTCTTCCTACTCCTAAGAGGCCTTGGGAATCCATCTTGATGGATTACATGTCTGTCATTCCATCCACCAAGCAAGGAAATTATTATGTATTTGTGGTGGTTGATCAGTTTTCGAAGATAGCCATTCTCACAGCCTGCAAGAAGAGCATCACAACAGTAGATACTGCCAAGCTCTTCTTCGAACGGGTGTGGGTCCATTTTGGGCTACCACAGACCATCATCTCAGATCGAGACAATATGTTCCTTAACACATTTTGGTCGAGTCTCTGGTCATTTTTGGACACCAAGCTCACTAAATCCACTGCCTTCCACCCCCAAATTGATGGCCAAACAGAGGTCGTCAATCGCATGATTTTGCACATCATGCACATGTATAACTATAAGCACCCATGTACATGGGATGAGAGTATTCCCTATGTTCAACACAGCTACAACATGGCTCTTCATATCTCTACAGACCATAGCCTATTTAAGGTGGGGCTAGGATTCCAACCCTTAGGTCCCATTGATGTTGCACTCCCTCTTGCAACCACATAGGCAGAATCTTCCCATGTTCAGTCTAAAGCCAACAAAACCACCATATTCATTGAGCAGATTCAACACATCCACCAATAGGTCCATGAGATTTTGAAAAAAGATAATGCTAAATACAAGCAGTGCCATGATCAACACCAGGTACTGCAAAAGTTTCAGGTCAAAGACAAGGTCTCGTTACATTTGGAGAAAGAGTGCCTTACAAGGCCCCATTGGAAGCTCCATCCACTTCGCTATGGGCCCGCACACTATCACCAAGGATGTGGGTGGCACTTCTTTTGAGCTCAACACTCCACCCTTCCTTTGCTTGCACCCAATGTTCAATGTGGACCTCCTTCGGCCATATTTTCAACCATTATTGGACACCTCAGAGATCGCAGAACAATTGACACCAACAAAGCTCAACCCTGACTACATGGAACATGAATCCACTGATCATATAGTGGACACAAGTCAATGGAACTCGATCGCAGAAGATCAGACTTTATCGGGTTGTCAAGGCAGGGCAGCTCCTACACCAAGGAAAGTGGCTCACCCATGGCCAAATTCATCAGAAATTTCCTCACCTGATGGGGGAACTCAATGCAATGGAGACCATTGCTTCCTAAGGGGGGAGGACTAAGCCAGGTGGATATTTGTGGCCACACACCTATTCCAACTAGCTCATCTTGACAGTTTTTAGTTCAACACGTTTCTTTGTAATGATGACATTTCTTTGTAATTGTGGGTTATGCACCTCCTGAGTTGTCCTGAAGCCCTACACAACATCAGGTGGATATTGGTGGCCGCCCACCTATTCCAACTATCTTATTTTGGAGTTTTTCATGTTAGTACATCTTTTTGTACTTCAAGGGTCGTTTTGGGGCCCTAAACAATGCTTTTTTTTGGCTTGCCACAATCAAACTGTAGACAGAATCAGAGTTTGACAACATAATGTATAGTTCTCTAAAATACCTTTCCAATGGGCTATCACATGCCTAAACAGAGGTCATATGCAAAAGTTATGACCTCGAGAAGTTGAGGTACCAACTTACCTATCGGAGCCCACATAACTTTTGGTGTTTCATCTCCTAGGGTTAGGTTTTGGATGTCTAGGGTTTTGGAATTCATGAGTAATGTTGAAAGGGCCTCCAGAGCCTCATTGTAATCATTCTTCTCAGACAAATGCACGTAGCAACCACATCTCTTCTAAGAGATAGCTACCACCATTCTAGCAAGTTGTTTTCAGTTCTACAGTTTTACATTTTTAGCCTATTTAATTTATTCAATAAAATTTATTGTTCATTGGATATATGTTGATGTTCTATGTATCTTTGTGTTATTGTATTAAATCTATTATTCATTTCATTCCGATCATAAATCTGGATCAGTCTCCTCCTATTGTCATGGTTAATGATTCCTTGAATGAGGAGAAGGAAGAGGAGCCCCCCCTAAAGAGAGTAAAACATGTTTTCCTTAAAGAGTACAATGAGGATAGGTTAGCAACCTTTACCCTATCACATTCCAAGACTACCATAACGAACATGGTTCATATTAACAAAGTGACTTGGAGGGCCCTGGAAATATTAGAGCATGAAGATATTTCAATGCTTGAATTTGCAATGAATGATTGATCAGGATTTTATGAGTAGAACGAAATGAATACATATTATTATCAAAATATGCTTAACACAAAATAATAGATATAGAGTAAAATTGGTTTCTATTCAATAAGGAAATAAGATGAAGCTATAAAATGCAATGGAAAACAAGCTTGCTAGAATGGTGGCGGCTTATCTCTGAGAAGAGATGTGATGGTTGCGCTCATTCGTAAGAAGATTATTACAATGAGGCTTTGAAGGCCTTTTTACAATAAACAGGAATGTCAAAAACCGTAGACATCCAAAAACTTAACCCTAGGAGATGAAGCGCCAAAAGTCATGTGGGCCCCATTTGGGTAAGTTAGTACATCAACTTCTTGGGGTCGTAACTTTTGCATACGATCTTCGTTTTAGGCACACGATATCCCGTTAGAAAGGTATATCCAAGGAATACACATGTTTTTATATGTTGACCCAAATTACATTTTGATTGTGGAGATCCCTAAAAACGTTGTTTAGGGCCTCAAAACGGCCCCGGACGTCAGAGACCCGAAAAATAGGAAAACATTGTCAAACTGGAAAACTGCCAAAATGAGCCAATTGGAATAGGTGTATGGCCACTGACATCCATCTAGATAAATCCTCCCCCTTAGGAAGGAATGGTCTCCATTGTGTTGAGTGCCCCCATCAAATGAGGAAATTTCTGCTAAATTTGGCCTTGGGTGAGCCATTTTCCTTGGTGCAGAAGCTACCCTGCTTTGAAAACTCAATAAAGTTGGATCCTTTGTTGGCGAGTGCCCTTGACCTATTTATCCACAATTTGATCATTGGATTCCTGGTGTATGCAGTCAAGGTTGATCTCTATTGGTGTCAGTTGTTCTGCTATCTCTGAGGTGTCCAATAATGGTAGCAAATACGGTCGAAGGAGATCCACGTTGAACACTAGGTGCAGGCCAAGGAAAGGAGGAATGTTGAGCTCAAAATCATTATCACCCACATCCTTGGTGATGGTGTACAGTCCATAACAGAGTGGGAGAAGCTTCTTATGGGGTCCTGTAAGCCGTTCTTTTTGCAAGTGCAACCAAACTTTGTCGCCCACTTGAAACTTATGTGGTACTCGTTGTTAATCATGGTGCTTCTTGTACTTGCCATTGGACTTATATAGGATATCTTGAACCTGTTGGAGGATGTTTTGGATCCGCTCAATGAACCGGGTGGCTTTGTCAGCTTCAGTTGGAGCAGAAGATGAGTCAGTCGAGGTGACTGTAAGGGGTAATGCAACATCTATGGGACCCAATGGAGGGAGTCCCAACCCCACCGGAAAGGGGTTGTGGTCGGTTGAGCTATGAAAGGATTAGTTGTAGTTGTGTTGAACATAGGGAAGGATCTCATCCCATGTGCGAGGGTGCTTAGAATTATAAATGCGAATAATATGCATGATCATTCGATTTACGACCTCAGTTTGGCCATCTGTCTGGGGGTCGAAGGTAGTGGATTTGGTGAGCTTAGTGTCCAACAGTGACCAGAGGCTTGACCAGAATGTGATGATAAATCAACTGTCCCAATCTGAGACAATGGTTTGTGGGATTCCAAAATGTACCCAGACTCATTCAAAGAAGAGCTTGGTAGTGGCCTCTGTTGTGATGCTCTTTTTGCAGGCCGCCATAATCGCCATCTTAGAAAAACGATCAACAACCACAAAAACAAAGTCATTTCCCTGCTTGGTGGATGGGAGGCCCAACATGTAGTCCATTGAGATGGTTTCCCATGGTCTATTAGGAGTAGGAAGAGGGGTGTACATGCCTTATTTCTTAGTAGTCAGTTTGGAAATAACGCAGGCAGTGTATGACCTGATATACTTGTTGACCTCCTGTCGAAGTTTCAACCAATAGAAATGTTTCTACAGCATTGCCATTGTCTTTTCAATGCCAAAGTGTCCTTCAACCCGACTGTAGTGGGATTCACAGATCAACTTTGCTTGCTCGCTTGATGGAATGTAGATATGGCCCAGAAGGCACAACATCCCGCCCTGGAGATGGAAATTAGCGACAACTGTGTTTGCGCCCAACATTTGGTAGGTGGTGGCAAAGTCCAGGTCTGTCTCATAGAGTTTGAGCCATCCAGAGGTCTCATGGTCGCAAGAGTCTAGCACCGTGGTGAGTGTCACGACTGATGGTCTGTTGAGGCAATCAACAACGCGGTTGGTGCTTCTTGTTTTATACTTGATGTTGAGGTGGAATTGTTGCAAGTATGTGGACCACTTTTGATGGCAGTCATTCTGCAATTTTCCTTGTGTCTACATGAACTACAGTGGCTTATGATCAATGTGGATCATTGTCTCCTTTCCAAGAATGTAATGTCTCCACTGGCGGAAGGCTTGCACAATGGATTTCATTTGTTTGTAGGGTACTTACATACAACATCTTATAGTGTCTCAATATGATAGGCCACGGGGTGGTCTTGCTGAGTGAGAACGATGCCCACAACATAGTCTGAAGCATATGTCTCGATCTCAAAGAGTTGTTGCAAGTCCAATAATGAAAGTATTGGGGCTGAGCACAATTGTTGCTTCAATTCATCGAATGCTTTTTTTTGGGACTGACCCCACACAAATTTATCCTTACTGCCACCCCTGGTTACTTGGTTGAGGGCCCATGCAATATGGGAGAATCCCAACACAAACCTGTGGTAGACATTGGCAAGGCCCAAGAAGCTCTAAATCTCAGTGAGTGTGGTTGGGGATGGTCAGTCACGAATGACTTGGATCTTGGTTGGATCCACATGTACACCCTACATCATTGATCAACTTGGATCTTGGTTGGATCCACATGTACGCCATGTTGATCAACGATGTAGCCCAAGTAATGGACCTTGTCCATGTCGAAGGAGAATTTTTCCAAGTTGGCGTATAGCTTGTGTTACCTCAGGGTTTGCAGAACTTGTTGAATATGCTGCAAGTTTTCTGCCCAAGTCTTGTTGTAAATGAGGATGTCATCCAGATACACCACTACAAAATTATTGGTGAATGGTCACAAGATATCGTCTATCATCCTCATGAAAGTGGCTGGAGCATTTGTCAAACCAAAGAGCATGACCAACCATTCAAAAAAACCTTCCTTTGACTTGAAGGCAGTCTTATATACATCTGTTTGTTCTATCAGGACCTAGTGGTAGCCAGACTTCATATCAATCTTACTGAAGTATTTGTCCCTCATGATTTGAACAAGGAGGTCATCGATTTGGGGAATCATGTACCGATTTTTTACTGTGATTTTTTTCAAGGCTCGGTAATCAATCCAAAGTCATCAGGTTCCATTTTTCTTCTGTACCAGCACAATTGGGCTTCTGCAAGGCGATGAGATAGGATGGATGTGCCCCTTGTGGATCAGTTCTTGGATCTTTCACTTAATCTCCTTATTCTCTAACAGAGAGCGGCGGTAGAATGGCCCATTGGGCAATGTTGCACAGGGGGTCATATCGATGGGTTGATTGACCTAATAGTGCAGAGGTACACTGGTAGGTGAGGAGAATATATCTGAGTATTCTTCCATGACCTTATCCACTTGCTTCTGTTGTGTGGAGAGGTCGGCAGTGGAGACCCTAGATGTGGATGCAATCTTTTGCTCATTGTGAGAGTGAATCATGAAGAAGACAAACGTCTCCATCTGAGAGATGACCTTCCTGCATTGCTCAGCAGAGATCAAGAAAATAACATTAGGTGGGATTGCCTCGGGTATCCTCCACAATTTCTTGTTCAAAGTAATAATAACACTACAAGGCCTAGACTCATATACAACATGACATTTCCATAAATATGGTTGGCCCAAAAGAACATTACAAACTTCGAGAGGGGCAACATCACACAATACCTCGTCTTTGAAGGGTTTGATGTTGTATGACAAGCGACATTGTTGGCTGACGCGGATATCGCTTCCTTGGCAGAGCCATCCGATGGTGTAGGGTTGTGGGTGCAACGTTGTCGATAGGGAGAGTCGCTTGAAAACCTCTACTGCTATGAGGTTCTTCTAGCTACCACTATCAACGATGAAGTGCAGTGGGGTACCTTTCACCCACATCTATGAATGAAAAATATGATCACCTTCCTCTGGCTCATCTGGTTCACCAGGCTCGAGCTTGGTGGTAGAAACAGTAGCACTGGGTTCTGCATCAATGATCTGTCTCCCCTTTTTTGGTTTTGACTCAGAGACGGAACCCACATCTGATTCAGATTCTTTCACCTTAGCCACCAGTGACTGCTTTGAGCAACAATCAACAGTGTTATGCCAGGGGATCTTATGGAATTCGCACCACTTCCCAATATATTTATTTGTCTTTCTGGTGTCCTTCTTTGCTTACATCCTGGACTGGTTGTCCTAAGGTTGCCCGTCTTTTCTTTGTCCCTTTTTCTGCGGGTTGGGGCTGCCCTTTCCTACATTTTGTTGTGTAGGGTTCCCAGGCCCAAATTGCCGTGTCTTTTGTTTGAACTTCTGCTCGATTTTGACGACATATCGGTAGGTCGCGCCCAAGGATGGGATTTCCATAAACTACATTTCAACCTGTATGTATCTATGCATACCGTCGTGATACTTGAGCACTAGATGTCACTCAAATTCCTTGATACCCAGTTTGGTGCACAAGGTATGGAAGATATTTGTGAACTTAGGCACTGCTTGGTCTCTTTCCTGCCGCAGTGTGGTTTATTTTGTGTACAAGTCGTCATAACTTCCAACATGGTAGCATTTTTCCTTAATAGAAACCTTGAAGGACTCCCAGGTGACCATGACTGTAAATAATGAGGGTTCATTTGTTTCCTTTTGCTCACAGAAAGTTTTCGACCAATCCTTGACATGGGGAACGACTTTGAGGAGTGAAAAAGTGATCTTTTCTCTATTCAAGAAGTTATGGACAGAGAAATACCCTTCTAGTAGATTCAACCATTTGTCTACAACATCTGTGTCTATCTAACCTTCAAATATAGGAATATCGAAGTTGATTTGTACCTTAAAGGGGGCAGCACCTCTGTTTGAGGAAGATGCATCACCTGTTGGTAGTCACCGAAGGATTTGCGCAAAACTATCCATCATCTCGTTCCTTTGTTGTGTGAGGGATTCCTTGAGCAACATTTTGAAGGGATCTCATGTCTCATCATCTTTCTTTTCTCCCGCCATGAGAGGTCGTTTGGGTGTGCGAGAGATTTTTTTACCACTCGTTGGGGACATACATTAAGAACAACAAGGAGAAGACCGCTTTGATACCACTGATTTGGATTTTATGAGCGGAACGAAATGAATACAGATTATTATCAAAATGTTCTTAACACAGAATAACAGATATACAGTAAAAATGGTTTCTATTCAATAAGGAAATAAGTTGAAACTATAAAACGCAGCGGAAAACAAGCTTGCTAGAATGGTGGTGGCTTATCTCTAAGAAGAGATGTGACGACTGTGCTCATTCGCAAGAAGATGATTATAATGAGGCTCTGAAGGCATTTTTACAATAAACATGAATGTTAAAAACCCTATACATGAAAAAACCTAACCCTAGGAGATGAAGCACCAAAATTCATGTGGGCCTCGTTTGGGTAAGTTAGTAAATCAACTTCCTGAGGTTGTAACTTTTGCATACGATCTCTGTTTTAGGCGTACGATAGCCCATTGGAAAGGTCTATTTGAGGACTACACATGTTGTCGTCAGAATCATATAGAGTTTCTAGTTTGACAATGGCAATCCCTTAAAATGTTGTTTAGGGCCTCAAAATGGCCCCAGAAGTTAGGGACCTGAAAACTAGGAAAAAACTGCCAAACTGGAAAACTCCCAAAATGAGCCAGTTGGAATAGGTGGGAGGCCACCGATATCCATCAAGATCAATGATATGATGAATAGAAGGGGGAGGCACACCCTCTTCAGGTCCAAATTAGACATGATGTGGTATGTGCATTATTTCATGGTTTCTAGCTTATATACCCAACATGAATTTCATCAATGTGTCACTAACTTCTTGTCTTATCTGGAAAAGACCCTCACTCCCATTTCCAAATAACTTCTTACGAAAAATCAGAAGCTTGAATAGATTAAGGGGTGCTATTTAGTGTGCTACATGGTAATGATGGTTGTTGGCCCTCGACCAAGTTTTGGATAACCTTGGTCGTGTTCGACCACTTTTGGGACTTCGACAGGCTAGTCAAAGACGGAGCGCCTAGGCGTAGTAGAGATCACGGGATCTCGCCCCCTTTTTACGGGCTTTTTGGGTTTAGGGATTATGTAACGGGTATGGGATGTCGGCCCATGGGTTTACCCATGCTTAGGCCCCATGTGTAAATGTATAAATAAGTAACTAGGCATTGTAAGAAGGACAAGATAAGAAGAAGTTCGATTAGATCTAAGTTGGCTTTGTGCAAGATATGTAAAGGTTGCTAAGTGTGATTAGTTGTAAAGGCTCTGTGCATATTATGTGTTGAGAACTTGCAGAGCTAAGTGCAAGTGATTGTAAGAAGGATTTGTGTTGTGTTGAACTCGAGGAAGGAGGATCTGGCGAAGTGCGCGCAGATCTCCTGTCCTATGCAGAGTTGGTTTTGTGGCTCTGTGCATGTAAGAAGATTGAAAGAAGATAATAAAGAAGATGAAGAGTTGGTAGACGTAGCCCCACACTGGGGGTGAACCATGTATATCTTGTGTTGTGATTGCTTTGTGTTATTGATGTGATTTATGCTTAATGTTGAATCTTTATGTATGTTAGATACATTTGATGTAGTGTCTTAGTGCTTAATAGCATGAATGAATGCTAGATCTGTTTGATGCTATGTGCTAAGTGGTTAATTATGCTTAGATCTTGTTGAACACTGCGTTGTTATGCAATTAGGGTTTGGATCTGCGATGTGAATAAGGGCCAAAGACTAATGAACATTAATTGCTAAGTGTTATGTTAAGTATTGTGATCATAGATCTGTGTCCCAGCTAGGTTGTAGACACTTGAGTCCTACAACCCCCCCTGCCTCTACCTCAGGTGAGACTTCATCTGGTTTGCAGGTGTTGCCAAAAGGGCCGATAGTTAGGGTTTTGTTGGTGTGTTGTTGAAGCGTTGAACCCCGGGTCTACACCTGTGCGAACAATATCTGTAGTCCTTCCTCTGGGGGGGGGCAAGTGAGGATTGACTTAATGGCTTCCTTGCCTTACTTTTATGATATGTACATTCTTCTATTGGTCGGGATGGAATTCACAATTTTTCTTTTTACCTTTTCTTTCATCTGCATGGCTACTATTTGGTCTCTATTAGACGCATTTGGGAACTATATTGGAGACCAAAGCAGTTTCACTCAAAGCAAAATTTTGGGAAAGCATCCACATGTTTTACCCATTTGGGAAATTTGTAACTTTGTATCTCATTTTCTTATAATATAATATAATTTCATCAGTTAAGGTGTGGAAAGGAGCATCAAACCAATTTACTAAGTTGTCTTGACCATTTTTACATGGTACCTTTTAATGTGAAAGCATATTTTGCACCATAAATGTTCTATAGGATCATTTTTGCTTTGCAAACTTGTATGTGAATTATGAAGGAGAAAAGTTAATCTTGTAACTTCTGAAATTGACTAGGGCCATTGCTTGTTTGATTGAACACAACAATATTCATTTCCTAGTTATGTATCAACAAAATTGTACCATTTCTTCTCTAATTGGCCTTCTCTTTGATCATCCCTTTTCATATTACCCCAGAAGTGACTGTTTACCATTAATCTATGGGTTGGAAACGATCCAAGTCACTTGTGTCTTTTTCATTTCCCTAACCCCTCTCCTTTTAAATGATCCCACGGGGCGACCTATGTCATCGATCTAGTAGGTGGGGGTGATCATGGTCATTTGCGACATTTCCCTTGTTGGTCCTTACCCTTTTTCCAAAACGTAGTGGGCCTTCCTAACCATCAATCTGGCAAATGGGGAAAACCCTGACTATTTGTGGTGTTTCCCCCATTTGTTCTTCCCATTTTCCAAAACATCACAGGCCCTTCTCGACTATCGATCTAGCAGGTGGGGAAGATCATAGTCATTCTTGGCATTCCCTTTTCCATGATCTCCCTTGTTGATTTGATGAGAGCAAAGAATTTAGACCATCCACAACTTCTCTTATAGTCAAGATGATGCAAAGTGATCATGCCGCATCTTAATCATAGGAGGACAAGTGCTCCACGAACAATTGTTGACCATTGATTTGTTCAGTGGAAGCTATCTTGGCCATTAGTTGTTTTTTTCTGATAGGGCAATTTCCCAATTTGCTAAATGTTGCAAGCCATCCTCCATCATTGATAGGTGAGTGATCTAGGATAAGCTCATGGAACTTTTGAGGAAAGCACTCTAGGGAGACAACAAAGCCATATGACACCTATTTTGTTAAGGAATGCGACATCAAAGTCTGTACCTTTATGTATGGATATACAATATTGTGGTGATGTTAATAGAAGCCAAGTCCAATCATATGATGCATCTTGACCAATGAAGCAATGCCAACCACCCTTGTATCTAATATTTTATTAACATATAGATTAAATTAGTTTATCTCATATATTTTGAAATGTTTGGTTCCCAAAAATATTTTAGACAATTTTTTACAATGTGCATACCTTTACGTCATCTAAGGCAAATGCTAGTTAAAGCATGATTCCATCACCACATTTAATACTAATATTTTAAAGTGCTTAATGTCTATGTGTAATGAGTCAACTCCATGTTCTGATTGGGTTTAGGTCGCTAGAGACATGTTCAAAGTTTTGGAGGATGAGTGTTGAATTTCATCATAAAACAATTAAAAACTATAATAAGTTACGTGTAACATGTTCTCACGAAAATGCCTTCATAGATAGTGATATTAGTGTGGAATGGAATATGCAATTACGCATATGCCTTCTTAGATAGTGTTGTCACGCAAATGCTTTCTTAGATAGTGATATGGCGTTTTTGTAATCTTAGAAAAAAAACAATGAGAAAGGACACAAGTTTTGATAACCAATTTTATTTAATCGATTTTAGTCCCTAATTACACATAGGTTACACCTCTTTATAAAAAGATAAACCATAACAAAGTAGAAATGGTGCTTAACATATTTACGTGGGGTTCTTAAAAATGGTTAACAAGAACATTCGGGTAAGGAAAATTACACAATACTAAATGTAGAATAACATTTTATCCATGTTAATTATGTTTATAATATGTTGTTAATTATGTTTATACTATGTTATTGAAAAAAAAACCATTCGTGGCTCATAAATGCACTTACAACATGGATCCCATCACCTCTAACATGCATAAGGGAATATATTTCGTGTATTTATTAGTAACCCTATAAAAAGTCTTACTATAGTCCTTGTAACTATTGTGGAGGGTTTGTTGTAGGCCCTTGGCATTACATTTTGATTTTTTTTAATAAATTAAATTATTATTTTTATTATTATTATTATTATTATTTATTTATTTTTATTATTATTATGTGGTTGTATTTTTAGATTAGGGTCATCTTGTTGATATTTATTTGTTTATAGTGTTTACAATGAACAATTTGGACTACTACATGACATGATAACTATGGATTTCTCCTCGATATCTACCCCCAATATTTACTACTCAATTCGCTACCTCTTATAGCTTCTCCTCCACCTCCAAATTCGACACCTACTCCACTACCCACAGGCTCCATCAATGTCATAGTTTGCACCTCCACCTCCTCCAAAGTTGTTGCCAACACTTACCCTTCCACTATTTTTCCCTTGTCCTCCAAAATTGCAATCCCCTACCACCCCACCAATGTTGAAATGGCCTCTATAAAACATGCATTAATTTGTTTTTTCGATGTGGGGGGGCGGGGGGTGGGGGGGATTTTTATGGTCTTTACTATCTATTTTTTCGGAGAATTGCATCTTTGATAGTAAGAATTCCTTTCAGTGTTCCATGCCCTCGATTCATGTCGATCACTCAAGCCTCCTTAATGACCTTTATCCATTCATAAATAGCTCTTTATAATACTTATATTTGGTCCTTCTATTAATGTAATGGATGTTCTCTATGCATAGTTTTAGTTATTGGTTGTTGTTATTTAGTGACTATTTTTCTTGTAGTGGGTTGATGGGTTTGGTTTTTTTGTAGAAAAAATGGCATACAAGTGTGTTTAAAACAATTATTTAATGATGTTAACATAACAATTGGTGCAACAACAACAACAATACCACTGACAACACATTTATCCAAAACTCACTAGATATTTTGGAAGAGGAAGTATGAGTATGAGCATCGGGTGTACAAATATGAATATGAGACCATGGTTTCCCACCACTCTTGCTTGGTAGCTTGAAGTTGTGATTATTTACATGTTTTGGTTGTGCACAAATGTCGTGGCCAATCTCTATTCGACTACAACCAATTACTATTTCAACTAGGGAAATTATGTTCTAGAACTCAATAAGATTTCTATGTTGTTTTCCAATGGAACAATTTCAAGACATTGGCCACGTTTACATAATGAGATCAATGCCAACACGAAGAAAACCACATCATCATTTAACAATATTGTATGTTTTTCTTTTTATTTACTCATAAGACTTTACCATGTGCCCTCAAAGATTTGAAGTTAAGTTTTGTTGATGAAAGGTATTTGGATGTTTTTCAAAATTTGAAGTCTAGAACATGAGTATCCAACAACAAGACGATTAGATTATCATTTTACGATATTATTTGTTTATATTTTTAGCAATCCCTTAAAGGAGGGAGTGTACTTTTCATTTCTAAGTCAAAGTTCTTTGACTTTGCATTAGTTTAGTTTCAAGTTATAATTTTTTGTAAAGTTTTTTAATGTTTATAAAAAAGATTTATTAAGTTGATTTTTTGAATAATAAAAACAAATTTTTAAATTTCACTTGTTCCATTTTTTGATTCGTCAAAGAGGTTATTGATGAGACATAAATACATGAGACTGTAACTTTATTTTTAAAACACCAAAAATAAAATTAACAACATTTAATACAGAATTTTCTAAAAGTGCCATGTGGCAACTTTCACATGTCATTGTTGACTTTTGTTTACTATTTTTTTTTTAAATATTGTCGCGTGATGTTTGATTTTGATGTGACCAATTCTATTTATTTTTTTATTTTAATGTTTTATGAGAACAAGTACTTATTAATGTGACCAATATTATATATTTTGTATGTTCTTATGATTTCTCATTTACTTTTTCAATTTATATATCTAACCTAGTTCTTATTTACTTTTTGAGTATATATTTGATAGGACTAGCCACTTTGTGGTATATTCACTTGTTTACTTGTAAGATTTTACCAAGTGCCCACAAATATTTGAAGTTAAGTTTTGTTGACAAGAGGTATTTGGTTGCTTGTCAAAATTTAGAGTTGAGAAATCAGTTTACATGCCACAACTCAAACAAACTATGTTTTTATTAAGCTCATGGGTTAGTTATATCTCCCTTTCGAAACAACAATCAATTTTTAAATAACATTAAGGAATTTAATGAGAGATCAATAGTGATGAACTCGATTAGCATGTATTTGTAATTCACATTCTCCATTAAGCCTATGCAATATCATTCTTTAAGAAAATTTTACTTTCTATTACAATTTATGTGGATCAAAATGAGGTAGTTTCCACATAGCACTATAGAGAAAGCAAACAATTGAGTAGGCTTTCCACAAACTGCACATATGCATGGAAGAGGCTCTTAATAAAAAGTTGGTATGTAATCTTAAGGTCATCAACAATTTGAAAATACCAAAGCAACTTTATATTTTGTTGCACACAAGAGTTTAAATCATGCATAGTTTGATTTGCATAAAGATTCGATGGTTATGCTCGTAGAATTCAAATGGGAAAACCCCATTCAAAGGTAAAATATATGCTCACTTTGAACCTTCAATAAGCATGCCATGTTTCATCACAAATGTGGATGTGTCATTTGATGCTACAACATAGGAAGAACCCTCATCAATATCACACACTTAATTGGCTCTATCTTTGACTAATATTGGTCTAGATTGATATGCATTTTCAAATAGTAAGTTGGATAATGGGATGTTTGCCACCAACCTCTTTTGTTGTTCTTATAGATGGATCTTCATTAAGATTTTTTTCATGTTTCAAGGTGACTCAAGCAAGGATGCCCATTATCACCCTTCCTGTTTTTATTTGTGGTAAAGGATTTGAGCATATTGATTTTAGAGGCAAAAAGGGATGGCCACATAAAGGCAATTAAGATAGGATCCATGGATATCACATATTTGTTGTGTGTTGATGACATCATGTTGTTTGGTAAGGGTTACATCATAGAGATGACTCATTTTAAAGGAATATTGGAGCTTTATTGTAAAGCAATAGGTATGGAGATGAATATGAATAAATCAATAATGCTTATCAGTGGAATGGAAGAAGATATGGAAAGGTAGATAATGCAAATATTCCCTATGAATAACTTCCCTTTGGTCAGAGGTGTTAAATACTTTGGCTTTTAGTTAACACCAAATGATTATAAATATTCAGATTGGTTATGGTCGTTAAAAAAATTGAAGAAAGAGTATTAAATACTTTGGCTTTTAGTTAAAACCAAATGATTATAAATATTCAGATTGGTTATGGTCGTCAAAAAAGTTGAAGAAAGAGTATCAATTTGGTTTTAGTCAAAGCAATCTTGGAAAGTATTCCAACCTATTGGATGCCTATAGCTCACATTCCAAAAGGGATATTGAATAAAACAAGAAGAAAATGTTTTGTTTTATGTGCACGAGGAAAAGGGAAAGAGAAGGTATTGCATTGGTTAAATTGTCAAAAATAGCTAAGTAAAAGGAGGTAGGTGAATGGGATTTGAAGAACATCTATGTTTTCATTCAAGCTAGTTAAATTGTCAAAAGTAGCTAAGCAAAAGGAGGTAAGTGAATGAGATTTGAAGAACATATATCTTTTCATTCAAGCTTTAACAACCAACAACATGTGGAGATTAATTCATAATGAAGGAATGTGGGGAAATTTGATGAAAATAAAATATATTAAATAAGGAACAGTGGAAGAATGGATAAAGCTAGAAAGAATATCTATGAAAAGTGCCTCTATAATTTGGAAAGCCATCGTCAAAGAATTTCCTTTGGTTGGTAATTGGTTGGCATGGAAAGTAGGTAAAGGGAACAAGGTGAGACTAGGAGAAGACCCCTGGATAGGTTGCATGGGTAATCATAAATTGTCATATTCATCATTAAAATCTCTTCATGATCCATGTTTATTTAGCTTAAAATATGTTTCTACTCAACTTGATGAAGGAGATTGGTAACATGGTTAGAAAATAGCAAGGGATTTAAATTTGTAGGAGGATTTGGTTGAAGAATGGTCTCAATATGTAAGTATGATAAATCATAGTGCTATAAATCTTAATGAGTAGGACGATATAATGAGGTGGTCAAAGAATAATAACACATGAGTATACATTGCAAAGATAGGAAATGTTGTTAAGATGGAAGAAGAACAAGGAGAGGAAAGGCTGAAGTGGTTGAAATTGGTGTGGAAACTCAATATTCCACTCAATTTTTTTCTTCTTCTTATGGTTAGTTCTAGCCAACAAAATTTTAGTATGGAATAATGGAAAAAAAAAATTAAAAAATGGGACGGTCCAGGTTGATGTATATTTGTAAGTTGATGAGGAAGTAATTGATCATATTTTTATAAAATGTCCATTTGTAATAGAAGTTTGGAAAGATGTTCTACAAATTTCCAATGAGAAAAAGAAACATTGTTGGACTATTATAAAAATTGGTATATTGGTAAAGGCCTTGTCAAGTTTTGTCATTTGGGATCTATGGGTATCTAGGAACAATATGATTGTTCAGGTGAAAGAGATTCATCCGTTGAAGGTGGTGCATTAGATAATATTGAAAGCCAACAAAGGTTAAAAATGAAAGAATTCTCAAAGAACCTAAAATAAAGTTCACAAAGGCCTAGGGTGTTTTTATGGGGCATGTCAAGGAAATCCAAGGATGTGTGGTGTAGAGGGATTACTTCTTTTAAAAGAAAGAAATTTCATTACTTTGAAATATGTAGTAGGACTAGGCACAAACAATCGAGTTGAGATTTTTTCTCTTTGGTTGGTCATGAAATGTGTTGTAGACAGAGGCATAGAAAAAGTATAGACTTTGGGAGATTCAAATCTAATAATAGACTAGGTAAACAACAAATGTCGAATTCAAAATTTGATTATTAATCCAATTATGAACATCGTTTTGAAGGTAAAGAGAAAAATCTTAGAAATCACTTTCTCTCAATGTATTTATAGAGATTCATTTAATGTTCGAGTTGATCGTTTCTCTGAAAAATCATTATCCTTGTAGGAAGGGACCCCTAAGGAACAAGAGTTCATTGGAAATGAAATACTCATTGAATTTGCTAGGTCCCTTTCTTGATTTGCAGATCAAGGCTTGTCTTGAACATATAATAGTAGAATGTTGGAATTTTGAGAAAGAGCCTATAAAATGGCTATGTCTATTTTGTAATTGATGAAAATAAGCTAAGTAGTAGGCCTATATAAGTTATGGATCATTGAAATAAGTAGGACTCGGAAAAGTATGACATGGGCAATGGATAGTCTCTCTTTTTGGGCCAAAAGCCTAGCGTGCGCACACACACACATAAAGCTAAAGTTGTTTTTCTTGGAAATACACCTTGTCTTATCCTCCTCATAGAAGTGAGTTTTACCCGATTGAGAGCACATCTATGACTAGGTAATTAATGCACAAGAATAAGATAAACAACATAGAATACAATAGGATTCATAAGATTGCTTCAAACTCTAGTCAAACCCACTTGCGACTCAAGCATGGGTGGCATAACGATGCCAAGTCTTGGCTAAATCATTAGGGAATAAAGGAAGAGGTCACTTTGCATAATAACGATAATATTAAAAATATTATTACATCTAAATTTAAGGAGAAATTGTGGTGCGATAAATAATTAGAGGATAAAGAAAATTAAGATATTATAAGGAGGTGATCAACCCTAATCTAGAAGATAACAAAATATCTCTCTTATTTGACTAGTGTAAAGAAGAAAATAAAAATCGTTAAAATAAGAACAAACTCTCCTTTTTCAATAAACAAAAAAATGATAATAATTTTAAAACATAAAACTTACCAAAGTTATTTGTCCCCCCTCCCAATCCTGCATTGAGTATGAAACAATGATCTTAATTTAGATATAGGTGCCCTCTAGCTCCACATTGAAAACTATCCTTTGCATGCTCTATCAAAAAAAACCCATGCTCTAGACTTGTCAATAGGATAGGGTATTTGTTTGTGAATAGAAGGATCATTCTAAGACTCAAAGCTTCCAAAGGAAATCGTACATTGAGTAGCAAATTGGAAAAGAGGAAATAATTTCCCTTAAAAAAATGCACACATTCCTTGCAAGCCAAATGCCCCAAACAATTATAATAGGGACAACCCTATAGTATTTCAACACAAGCATTGTGATCCAACTTTTTAGGCGATCTTCTATTGATCTCATTTCCACACTTATTTGATAACTAGAAAAAATTCAATATCAACCCAAACCTACTTTGCACATTCATAAAGAATTAATAAATGGTTCATTGTTTCCTCATTTCCCTAGAACAACGTACACCTATTAGGACCTTTCTTACCTATGTTTTGAATCCCTTCCCAGGTTAGTGCCTCATTCATGAGAGGGAAATACATGAAAAAAGTTTCTTTAATGGGAACCCTAATATTCCATAGTGGTTTCCACAACCATGATAGGTTTTCAAGTCTCTCCCCTCTAAACATCCTTGTAATCTAATTTGAGAGTATAGAACCCTAGGGTAGGGTTTTTGGTCCAAACTGAGGAATCGTCTTCCTCTTTTATTATAACATGGCTAGTCTTCAGTCTAGATACATAATATTCCCATTGTGGTTCTACATTTCCTTCCAACCCCAAAAGAGTTGCACTCTTCCATTCTTTCCACCATATGGTAGTCATTTCTGGATAAAGCATCCTATGAAAGGTTGGAAATACCGTTCTCATGAAGAGTGTCAATTAGACTTCTAAACAACATAAAAACATTCCTGAATGCTACCCAAGGGTTTGATCCTATCCTTATTCTCTCACCTTTCCCTACTTTCTAGGTGAGCTAATTACCTATCAAAGGGAAGATGAGGGCCATAACCTTCCACATAATAGAAGCATTGTGGGAAGATTTATTTGGCTTCCCAATCCAGCCTACAAGGGTTTCAGTTCAATATAGCTTTGAATAATCACATAACTCCACATCCCCTTATTTGAAATCAACCTTCGCAAACATTTTTCTACCAATTCCCTCCCAAAATGGTGGATATTCTTAATACCCTACCCACTTGAAACCCAAAAGGAACTCCTCAATCCATTCACCAGGTCTAAGACTCCTGTCCTTTTGAAAACAATGGAGTCCTATCTATAACTCTCTTTTGATATTTCCTCCATTAGTGTTTCATTCCCCAATTCATTAACAAAACCGAGAAAGTAAGATGTCATCTTCACAACATCAACAATATAAACCCTATCATATACTTTGTAAATTGAACCAAAATTATCCACTCCCAACTCAATATTGTCTTTGAAGGAGTGGGATTTGGACCCATCGTTCCTTTGGATTTCCCAAATGGTATTTCTTTTCTTTCTACAATTTGCAAAATTATGAAAAAAAATCATGTTCTTATCTCCTTTAGATAACCATAAAGATCTTCTTTTTAGCCTCCACACTTCCTCTTTGTCGGCAAGTATCTTCCTCTTGTTTTATTCAATACCTTCAAATTTTCTTGTAAAGACTCCTTTGAGCCTTCTTTTGCATCCCTACCATAAGCTCTAGTAACTTGATGTTCTATAGAACCAAATTTTGTTCATCCTTAACTCTTTTCACATAAGCCTAGGAAGACAACACCTTTATAACAAATTTGAGGTTAAGTGCACACTGAATACTTGATGGTTCTCTTAGGAAGCATCAAAATGTTTTCACTCCTTTTTTACTAGATTAACAAAGTCTTCATTCTTTATCCAAGAAGGATTAAACTTGAAGGCACTTGGGGATTTTAAATCCTCTTTAGCAAATTGATTGAGCACTAGCATATGACCAGAGTCCCCTTTAGCTTCAATCCATGACCTAATCCCATATTGGTCCTACACCAATGCTTTTAAGAAGATGAAATGATCTAGTATTTTGGAAACATGCTCTTCCCCTACCCTCTAGTTCCTCCAAGTGGGATCCATCTTGATGGGTTCTACATCTACCCATCCCATTTCCTCCAACTTATTAACAATTTTTTTTTTCCATAGGGTTTTCCCTTGTTGCACTTCCCTAGATTTCATCTCTGCTTAGGGTGAAATTTAGATCACCTCCTAGAATAATATTCTACCTTCTCAAAGAATCTTTTGCAAACAAGCTCTCCCAATTAACTAGTATATTTTCATAGGGTCCATAAATTTTCACCACAAGGAAAACTTCCCCCAACTCCAGGGAAGTTAGTTTTTCTCTTATTCCTGATTCAGAAAACATAGAGCTAACTAGACTCATAGTGTGTTTTATCCATCGTGCGATCAAACCCCAAACCTACTTGTAGAGTTAACTGAGAGGAAATCCCAATTCTTCATAAATTTTGATAGATCACATGAGATCTTGCCTCCATCCCCCATATTCTCTTGTAACAAAATCACATCAGGTTTGTGTAGCTCGAAAAGTCTTTGGAAAGCATATTTTTGAGGGGTTTTCCAACCCTCTCACATTGAAGGTCATGATGATCATGGAAACCTTCCTCTGGGGCATAGCCTTTAAGAGCTCCCTAAAGATTTTTTTGTTTTCCTTGCTCTATGCTAAAGAAATGTGATATTTCTGACCCCTCCCCCATTTACTTTTCTTTTAGGATCATTCAAATTAATACCCCCTTGAATCTCATTCTCTAACATGCGTTTCATCCCCTCGTTTCCTAAGTCTCAAGGTATATTTCAAGCCTTTAGAAATGGTGCACAGGTTTGCAGAGATCAAAGACCTAGGATATTTACATTCTCCCATTACCCTAGGTATCTCCACATGGATTAGAGGTCTCATCCTCTTTCCCCCCTACATCTCCCAAAATAGACTTAGAATATAAACCCTCAATATTAACTATATTCCCAAACTTCAAAACTAGTGGGGATTGAACAACATGAGCATTCAAATTTGACCTTAAAACTCTTCCCAAATCCTTTGAGGAATATACAAGAGGAAAGCATAAGTCATCAAAGATGACTTACTAGGATAATTTGGTCCTTTGAATTGAGGGGATGTAGTTGGACCTTCTGCAATTCCTTTAGATCCCAAAACCTTCTACTTGGCATCCTTAAGCACACATTCAACGCAAGCCTCTATAAAATTCACTATTTTCCATTTTTTGGCTAGAGACCAATCCTCTATTAGCATAAGGGTTGTCTTTTCTAAGAACCCTTCACCCATTTTTGGAACTCCAAGCCAAGTGGTTCTATATCTAGCTCCCCACTAGCCTAATCCAAAGTGTATTTAGATCCCTTTTCCTCCAAATTTTCATAGACAATGTTTTATGCAATCTAAAACCACATGGAATCTTATACATTGGAAGAGAAACCCAATATAATTCAGAACTTGACGTATATGTCTTTCTTCGTGCTCAATCACCATATATGTTGCCAAACCGTTTATGAGATCTTCTTCGACAAAAATCCAGACAATATAACATATGTGTGAGCTCTGGAAACTATAACTTGCCTCCATAAACATACCTATATAGTTCCCAATATCCCTAAAGACGTCCTTAGACCAAAATTCTAATGGAAGACCTTGAAATTTAACCCAAATTGTTTGTTTTAGCATATTTTTGAGCCTAGGGTCAAAGAAAGGGATCCACTTCTTTAGCATGAAAGTATAATGCTCCCATCTCCATATATTCCTCAATATTTTTTGAGCATTTATCTCCTCGTTAAACATAAATACCATTCAATCCCAAACAAACAAAAGAAAGACTGGGACATGCCCTAAAATTGATGCCCACACGGATTCCATCCACTCTTTTTACAAAACCCTCAAACACCTTTTTCCTAAAAAATCTTCCTGTCAAATCTTGTTGGGCTAGTTCGACTACTTGATGCATCTTTACATCTTCCCCTAAGACGAAATTTACCCTTTGGCTACTTTTCTTCATGCATTTTTGTCCATGATTGTGCTTTCCAACCTTCAACTGAACCTTTCCATTGCCACAATAGTCAATTTGATGTCTTGCAATGCACCTTGCTAACCCTAGCTTCATCATCGTCACCATGCAACATGAGGTTAGTATTTGGACCTAAGTTTGATGGCCTTCCAAAACCATAGGTCGAATTTGAAGAAATCTAATCCTCCTTCACCCCTAAACCACTTCAGATAGTTTTGTTAAAAGAAGAAAACAATGAAATAATCTCGAGGGCCCTCGAAAACCACCAAACTTAAGTCATTCCAAAACCATAAGTCAGATGCGAAGGAACCTAGTCCTCTCGCCATAAACCACTTCATATAATTTTACTAAAGGGAGAAAACAATGGAATAGTCTCCCCTCTCATTATGCAATAGTACCTTAGAGTTAATGGATTCATTATGGATTTTGACATTCCCATCACCAAAACCTTCACATGATGACCTGAACCTCGATCCACTCCTTTGGGGTTTGGAACGATTAAACCTAAGTCTTGTGCCAAGGAATATTGCCATATTATTTTAAGTTATATTGCCATATTATTTTAAGTTCTTTCATACAGGCGAACTTTGGATGAATTTTGACATCTTATTTAGCCATGCCAAAAAAATATGAACGTGATAGATACATAGTTTAACTTTATATACTTTGTTTCTCATTTTTATATAAAATATGAGGATACAAATATTGGTTTGATATTTACTCCCTAAATGAGGGAACTTAACATTGCAAAAAAATGCATTTACAATAGTTTCTATATATATAGAAGAATGGAGAATCATAATCGTTGTTCAGATCTCAAAGAAGACCCCCTGGAAAGAGAAGCAGCACATAGGGCCAAGGCCTTCTCCAAAAGCCCCACAACCTCAGTCATGGAAGGCCGGTCTTTCCCTTCCAAGCTCACACAGTCGACAGCCGTGTAACCCACAAAGGTAACGGCCTCGATCTCATATGGCCGTGGCGGAGATAGCCGGGGGTCCAAAATGGTGGGGAAATCATCCTCCGCTATATGAGGAAGCGCATAGTCGACCACGTTCCGGGGGCCTCCACTGCCGTCGTGCTTGTGTATGGCTTTCTTACCCGTCAACAATTCTAACAACACGACGCCGAAGCTGTACACGTCGCTCTTGGGCGTCAAATGCTGCATTCTGTAATACTCCGGGTCCATGTACCCGACGGTTCCGGCGGCCATTAATGACAGGTGCGAGTCTTCGTCGTTGGGGCCCATCAAGGATAGCCCGAAATCTGAGACCCGGGCGCTCCAGGAGCCGTCCAGGAGTATGTTGGAGGATTTTATGTCTCTGTGAATTATGGGCGGGACGGCATATGTGTGAAGGTATTCGATTCCTCTTGCGGCGTCGAGTGCGATTTTTATTCGCATGAGCCAGGAATTCAGCACCGGGTTCAGATCCTGCGTTTTGTGGAGGTGATCGTACAGGGAGCCGTTGGGCATGTATTCGTACACGAGCAGGTGCTCGTCCTCGTCTTCTTCCTCGCAGTAACCCACCAGGCCCACCAGGTGCTTGTGGTGGAGCCGAGACAGGAACGAGAGCTCCGAATCGAAGGCCGAGAGCTTGTCCTGGTACTTCTTGGCGCCGGGTCGAATCTCGGCGCGTTTGATCGCTACCTCGCGCCCGTCCGCGAGCGTGGCTTTGTACACCGTGCCGAAACTGCCAGACCCGATCTTGCAGTCGGTCGAGAAATCGTTCGTCGCGGCCGCTAGGTCCCGGAGCGAGAATTCCTCCGGGTGCTGCTCGCCGCGTTTCATGCTCAGCGTCAAGGTTTTCCCCGACGACGGGCCGCTTCTCTGCCGGCTGACTCTGTTGGAGGCCTGGCGCCTGGGACCGGGCGGGGAGTTCCCCGGTGACTGCTGCTGCTCCGAGTCGTAGACCCGCCGGCTCCTCTGCCGCGCCGGGCCGCAGAATTTCGAGTAGACGAACCAAAGAATCGCGCAGAGGCCGATGAATGTGCCGACGGACCCCACCACCGCGAACGCGACCATTCCTTTCGATTGCTTTCGAGAACCTGGAGGCGACGCCGGACTAACCGGTTGCGGAGGCGGCGGAGACGCAGGAGCTACAGGAGGCGGCGGAGACGCAGGAGCTACAGGATTCGTCACATTGGGGTAGCGCGGGTTGCAAATGTGCTGCGATCCGCCACAAAATGAATTCGAATCCGCTAACTCCCCATACGAACAATCCGATTCTTGGCAGATTCCTGGCAATATCTTCATCCTTTCGATTTTCTTCGTCAAATTACCAAACACCGGACCGCTCCAGCAAACCACCGACAAATTCCCTTGCAGGACACCGCATGTAAATCCAGGGCCGGCCACAATTGTCGCGAATTCAATTTCCTTCGGCGATCTCTGAATCGATCCCCAACAAACCACTGTCCCATTAACTCTCTTCAAACCGCAGCTATGATTCGTCCCCAGCGCCAGGCTCACGAATTCGAATCCCTGATGCGCCGGCACTGCTAGCTGCCCGGCCTCGTTCTTACCCCAACACTTCACGAGCCCATCGATCCCAATTCCGCAGGCGTGCGATCCTCCTGCGAAAACAGAATCCATTTTAAGACTCTGGATGTGCGCAGGGACTTCCGCATTGCGATTGCTCCCCCAGCATTGCACGGTCTGGTCCGACTTCGTAATTCCGCAGAAAAAGCCCGCCCCGGCTGCTATGGCCGTGAACGGTCCTGATCCCCCGGAGTTAAGCGGTCTCCAGCATCGGACGTCGCCGTTTCGAGTCCCGTTGCTGTTGATCAATCCGCACACTTGTTTCTCTCCCATGGCCAACTGGCTCAGCCTGTTGTCCTTCGAGATCCGCTTGACATCCCAATTTTGAGTCCCTGTATTCCAACAGAAAAGCTGAAGCCCGTCATCTCTCAGCCCACACACCGCGCCGTTTCCTCCGGATAATCCCATGAAAGAAACACGAGGCAACGGTACCTGATACGCTGTGTCTTCCTGAGAATCCTGACAATAAACGCTGTGCACACTATTATAAGCAACAATCCCACATACTGTACTCGTATTCCCCCTATAACTTACAGCAATCGTAGACATAGACCCCAGGCAGTTTCCAGACCGAAGGAAGCCCAAAGCACAGAAGAAAACCAAAAACATCACCGTGTTAAATCTCTCAAGCCGGGATTCGAACACAGAACGGAGAATCGCAGGCAATGCCATGAGGAAATGCATCCATTACAGCCTGAAGCCGCCCCCGCCACAGAAGCAGAAGAATCTGAGGCGCATCCCTGAAAATTGGTCTGAAATGAAACAGAGCAGATTATATAACATATAAATAAAAATGGTTTTATAGATTACATATCCCTCCGGCTGAGGCGAATGCTGCGGAATATAAAACACTGCAGACTATATACATTTCGAAAAATGGCAGATTGGGTTTACGCGGTCTGATTGTTGGACTGGGTCTTCACGCAGATTTGAAGTCCGAAATCTCCAAACACACAAAATTAAAGTCAAAATGCGTTCTGAGACGCGGTCTTGGTGGAGGGATGGCTTGACTTGAATAAACTTGCCGCCAAGGAATAAAGCTGGAAGCAGGTGGTGGGACCTTTGGTGAGGTGGGACAATACCCAGAGCTTTGTGCGGTGCAAAAACAATGAGACAACAGTACAGAGTAGACAGAACAGCAAATTAAAATGGCGTTGGCTAAACGTTTTTATCTTTTGGGTTTTTTTCGTAATATGGCGATGGAAATCTGGATTAAATTGTTATGCTATAGGTTAAACATTCTACTAAATAGGTTAAACATTCTACCAAATGAAGATTTTTTCAGGGGATATTTGTCTAAAATCTGACCAGAAATTATTGGATTCGTAGATTTAAGTGATTATTTCTGTAAAATCCGAGTGCCGTAAAAGTTTTTCATCATGCTGAATCCATTTCTACATTCAAAAATGGATTCTGAACAACAAAAAACAGTGATTGGTGTAAATTTATATCGTCTTATTCCGGCCAAAAAGTTATTTCGTAGAACAGCTAACCAACACCAAATCACTATTTTCCATTGTTTAAATTGCATTTTTAAATGCATAAATGAATTCAACTTACTGAAAAACCATTCCCCATCAAATTTCGGACAAAATCAAACCTAAAAAATCAATGAAAAACTTTCAAAAGTTATAACGTTTAAAGTATAGAATGTAATTAAAAAAAAAAAAAATCTACCTACTGACTGCTGACTGACTAGAGCCGAACTTGTTGACTATGGCAAGTGGCCACTCTATTGTGACACCAACTTTCTACATTTTTCTAACATGGAAATAGTACCTTCTACAGATTCCGTTCCACAATCTAGAGACTTGACCATATTTAGAACTTACGACTTGTTCAAATAAATAGATACAAATATAAATAAAATTATTAAAAAATAAAAACATTATGTATTTTAAAAACTTTGCCTCTTTGAGCCTTCTGCAAATCTATTGGGTACCAAACATAGATATCTGGAGTAGTTATTCTTTAATGCTTTTGACCTAATCTAAGCCTCTTTATGTGTACCGTGTAAAAGAGCATTACGTCCTTCCACATGTTAAATTTAATACTCTATTTATGTTACGTAATTCTCTATTTAATCTGCGTATAAATTGTTCATTATACGTTAAATCATTACAAAATATTAAATACATTTATTTAATTTAGTTTCATTTAATAAAAATTAATTTGTTAATATAATTTGACTTAATCCAATGATTAAGAATATATATTTTATTTAAAAAAATTAAATCTAAAAGAGGATTAGGATATATACTTCCATAGATTTTAAATGATACGTGCTTTGAGAATAGAGAATAAGAAATAGTTTTCATACCACTTAGACTAGACCTCATCTAACTTGAGGACAAAAGTAGATAATCCAACATTATTTGGAATTTAGCTGACACTACAAACATATAGTGTTAATGTGTTTTTGTTTCCTTGTAAGCATAAATTAATTTTAGTTGGATTTTTAAGTTGTGTACTATAAACATATAATATTAATATGTTTTTTTAGTATAAGCATAAAATAATTTTAAATGTTTGCAAACCAGCTAATGAATGTTAATATGTTTGTGTTTTTTTTATAAGAATAAAATAATTTTAAATGATTGCAAACCAGCTAATGAATCACAACAGAAGTTCAGGTTCAAATATAGAACTAATAAATAAGTTGTTTCACATGGCAAGCACTTAGTTAGTGGCTATATTGATAATTATTTTTAATTATTTCCATGACCTTCTCAACTCTGACCTTCTCAACTCTCAAATGAAATAGTCATGTAAGAGAGAAAATTGCAGATTCAATGAACGATTCAAACATCTCACTCAATGTTAGTTAGATGCATAGGTTCTTACACAAAGAAAAATGTTGAAGTCAACCTATATAATAATCTATTTAGATGCATAGGTTCTTGTGTAATGAAATGAGATGTTGATGTTTATTATATTAATATAAATATTTTAATTAA